>JAVIWB010000667.1:0-167989 GCA_031893035.1 Dermolepida albohirtum
ATAAAACCTTTGCTCTTTCTAGGAAATTTATGTACTTTAACGAGTAATTGACGTGACACATTTATATTCGATATATCGACGAGTATACATGTTTCATATCCAAGTGACATTTCCCATAGAATTTTCCATTATCGACCTACTTCTTCTTACGATTACTTCTACATTTCGTGACGGCTACCGTAATCGTTTTATAATTAATATGCGTTTTAATAGGCTCAAATATCACGTAGTTATGTTATGAACTCTCTTCAATTCGATAAAAAATATTAACGTTGACAACTAAGACCTTCGTCACAATATACAGTCTGTCGCAGAGAAAACCGAACTGTTTTAAAATAGTAATTCTTAGTGGCGCCATCTATTAAAAAAATATGTTTCGAAGACGGCGAACGCAGTGGACGACCAAAAGAGGCTGTCACCGACAAAAACATCGAAAAAGTTCGCAAAATCATTTTAAATGACCGTAAAGTAAAGTTGATGAGATAGCTGACATCCTAAAGATATCAAAGGAACGTGTTGGACACATCGTGCATGAATATTTGGGTATGTGGAGGCTCTGTGCAAAATGGGTGCCGCGCGAGCTCACATTCGGTCAAAAACAACAACGAGTTGATGATTCTGAGCTGTGTTTGAAGCTGTTAAATCGTAATAAAACAGAGTTTTTGCGTCGATATGTGACAATGGATGAAACATGGATTCATCACTACACTCCAGAGTCCAATCGACAGTCAGCCGAGTGGACTGCACGCGATGAACCGGCTCCAAAGCGTGGAAAGACGCAACAGTCAGCTGGAAAAGTTATGGCGTCAGTTTTTTGGGATGCGCATGGAATAATTTTCATAGATTATCTTAAAAAGGGCCAGTCCATCAACAGCGACTATTATACAGCGTTATTGGACCGTTTGAAGAACGAAATCGCAAAAAAAGGGCCCCATATGAAGAAGAAGAAAGTGCTGTTTCACCAAGACAATGCACTGTGTCACAAATCAATGAAAACAATGGCCAAATTAAGTGAATTGGGTTTCGAATTACTTCCCCATCCACCGTACTCTCCAGATGTGGCCCCCAACGACTATTTCCTGTTTGCAGACCTCAAGAGAATGCTCGCCGGGAAGAAATTTAGCAGGGATGAGGAGGTGATCGCCGAAACTGTGGCCTATTTCGAGGCTAAAGACAATTCGTACTACAAAAATGGTATCGAAAAGTTGGAAGAACGCTATAATCGGTGTATCGCCCTCGAAGGTAACTATGTTGAATAATAAAATCGAATTTTGCCAAAAAACTGTGTTTTACTTTGACTTGACTTTTCAGTTCGACTGTTAGTATGTCACATCTTCAGCTAGAACAACCTGGTCGTCGGCAAATAATAAGGTAGTAAGGTTTCCTTCCCCAATTTGGACTCCCTTTTTTTTACATTTTTTGAACCAATTCTTCAGAGTCGAGTATACATAAATCTTGAAAAGCGTAGAAGACAGACAACACCCATGTTTCAGACACTTGTTTGTTTGAAAGTATTCTGAAAGTTCTCGGACTGTTTTAATACAGCTGATGTTTCTTTTATAGAAGGTTTTCACCGCGTTGATGTATTAGGGATATCTGTTATTTTTTCCCTTGCTTCTGACGACTTTTCCAACTGAGAACACATCGTTGTTTCAAACCTATTTTTTGGTAAATTCTGTTCATTCATTGTTGTATGTTGATACTTTGTTTATGTTATTCTCGTATATTGACTGTATTATTTTATCGATGTCTTCGGGTATTCCCCTTTTCCTTAAACTTCTCCAAACATCATTTCTCCTTATCTTGTCGAAGGCCTTGTATAAGTCTACGAAGCATATATGCATTTCTCTTCCTTTGCTTAAAATTTTCTGTCGCAGTTGTCCCATTACGAATGTTAAATGTTGTGAACCTCTGCCTCTTCTGAACCTATGTTATGTGTTTCTCGATGTGCTCTAGTCCTTCTTTCATTTTCTTTTACATCAATATTTTCCCTAATATTTATAAAACAAAAGATAAGTGAAATAAATAACGTATAGATCGCAGTGGCGGCTCGTGAGTATTTGACATGGTGAGGCAGATGGAATAATAAATATTCAAAATTGTTTACAATTGATTAATAAACTCTATATACCTACTACATATAAAAACAGTTTATATATATTTATATATATATATATATATATATATATAGGGCTTCCAGTACAAACAGGGCTGCCAGACGTGAACTGAGCCCTATATCGCGCCCCATTCGATTTTTAAGGGAAAACGAAGTTTCAAAGCAAACCCTTGTGAAACGAAAATAAATATTCTAAAAAATCAAACAAATTCTAAAAACATTAATCGAAAATAAGAACTCAATCTTCTAGGATTTAAAAATAAAAAATAAATACATTCCTATTATAATATAAAATTTAATAATATAACAAATATATATATGTATATATATATATAAATCAACAACAATCCAATAACAAAATTTCAAAATTACATGCAAAATGAAAATATTTTAAAATACAGAGAATTTCCTTTATTGGCATTGCACGTAGAATTACATTTAATAGATTTTACTTCTTATATAGCAAAGGTATCCTCCGGTTTTTTGTGTTAGCAAAATAATCAATTACATCATTATAAAATCGTTCAACCCTCGTCATCGTTTTAACCAATTCCTTTCCGATTGCAATTAGTGCACAGTTACTAAGTCTTTGTTGTCCAATTGTATTTCTAACATACGATTTTATACGTTTCAATGTGGAAAAACTTCGCTCAACGGATGCGGAAGTTACCGATATGGTAACTACTATACTTAGCAATTTAAAAAGTTCTGACATACAGATGGCTAACTTTTGTTCGTGCATAAATCTTAACATTTCACACCGTGTTTTAGAATTACCAAGGAGTTGCATGTCACTATAAATAACAGCTAATTCATTTTTTAATTGAATTTGATCAAAAAATTTATATTGTTCAAACAAATTATTTAAGAGCCTCTGAGGAAATGCCTTCGAATATTCTTCAAATTTACTTTCTGTTAATAAATCAAAAAAAGCAAGTTTTTCTAAATCAATAAATCTAATTTCAATTTGACTAATAAACGTATCTAGAATTTCGAAAAATAATTTTCTATAATTTTGTTTAGTATCTGGAACGTCATCAATTCTACGCCTTTTATGTGCAACAGATTCGTCAGACACCGAATTTTTGTATACAGTACTGAAATATGTATCACACTCCCGAAATTCTCTAAACTTATCAAGCAAAAAACGTAAACGATCTCTGGCATAAATAACATCAGTTAGTTTGTTTTGCAATATTGAAAATACAACGTCAGTTTGTCCAAATATTAACTTAAAAGTATCTAAAAGAAAATTAAAATCATTATCCAGAAGAAGATTTTTTAATCCAAAAGCTTCTCGTATAGATATGCTATCAAAGTCAGGACTTTCTGCAATGAAATCAAAAACCTCAATTAACTTATTTTTGTTCGCATGAATTGTAAAAACAGCCCTAGAAGTGAAATTCCAACGAGTAGATGCGTTTGATGGTATATGTTTTTGACAGATTAAATTTAACACATGAGTTCTCTTAGTGGATTTGGAAAAAAAAGATGAAAACCCTGACAAATTTGAAAAAAATATTCTTACAGACGTTATGGACTTACAAGATGTTCCTAACACTAAATTCAAGATATGTGCATGGCAGTGTGTAAATATTGCTTGAGGAGCTATTTCTTTAACTTTTGTTTGTAAACCGTTCACATGCCCAGCCATAACTGCCGCTCCGTCATACGTTTGAGCAATTAGTTTACTATTAAACTGAAATTTTTCAAAAATATTAGTTAACAATTTAAATAAATCATCAGAGGTGCGACCTGAACTTACATCAAAGAATCCTAAAAACCTTTCAACAATATTACCCTCGATCGTGTATCTTACAATAATAGACAATTGCGAATTACATGTTATATCTGTTGTTTCGTCTATTTGCCATGAAAAATATTCTGAATTAAAAATTTCACAATCTATTTTTTTCTTTACAATAAAACTAATTGATTCTATTAATTCCTATTGAATTGTTTTCGATGTGCCAAAAAATACAGAGCTATCATCTAAGAATTTTTGTAAAATGGTATCATGTTTTGCCGTTAATAAAACAAGTTCTTTAAAATTTCCCCTGTTTGCAGAAGTATTTGTTTCATTATGTCCTCTGAAAGATAATTCCTGTGTACAAAGAAATATAGTAATATCAATTAAACGCTTTAATATATCTCGATTTTGGCTAACTTCTTTATTGTAATTCTCCATTTGATTGCGCCTCACATTATCTATCGCATCCGCGATATTATATTTTCCGAACATATGTAATTTACAAGTAGCTAAAATGTGATGTTTGGATTTAGTATGTTTTTCTACTGATCGCGACAAGTTTTTAAGATCAAAATAACCCGTTTTACTCCAAATACTATCTGTATTTGTGGAAAAAATTATACATGCCCAACAAAATAATCTGTTTCTTTTTATACTACCACATAACCAATTACATTTGTTATACCACGAATTATTGAAATTTCTGTTAGACTTACCGTGTATTGTAAGACATTTTGATAAATTAGGGTTTGGTCTTGGAAGGTTTTTGACATATAATTGATCTTCTACCGATAGAACAACGAACGTATTTCTTATTAAAAAATCTACAATGTCTTGTGTATTTCTTACATTTTCTAAATCCATATTCACAATTTTTAAATCACTGAAAATATCACTAAACAAATATTAAAATATTTAATCTAACTTTGTTATTCCCCCAACTTTAACTGCTGTTATTTGCGATTCGGGCCGAGAATGTCAGCCTCGAGTATATTCGGTAGTTCGGCGATTGTGATTCGATGAGAGGCTCAGTTTAAATTGGCTTCAGATTGATATCTAAAGAATATCTACTTGAAACAATAAAAATACTCCTGTTAAAACTTAAAACATATTATTTGCGTGGAGGAAATATTGAGAAACTGTACAAGAAGAATGTAAACCTTTAGACATCTTTATATCATTAAATAAATACTTAATTTATCCTATTAATAATGCTTTCTATATTATTAAAAAATTCAAAAATCTCACAATAAAGTTAGAAAAATCTATTAACTTTTTGAATATTTTTTCTTCTTTGTTATCTTAAATATGTAGCTAATACTTTACTGTAATTTCCATAGAAATTGAGAATTTTTTTGACTGCTGTAGTGCGTTATAAATTTTCAATGAGAGGCAATGAGTGGCCGGGCCTCAAATATTCGTGTTTAGTAGGGATATACATAGATCAAGCATGAAGTTGGTCGGGGCAAGTATACGCGCTCGTACATTCGCACGGAATTAAAATGAAATGATAAATTTGTACTTTGCTTGTAATGCCGGTTTATTTAAAACTATTTTCTTATTGTTTATAAGATAAATTCTGAATAAAAGATGATAATTAATTTATAAAGAATTTTAAAAGTATACATATTATTCTTGTTATAATTCCAAGATTTAGATGGCCACTGATAGATCGCAAGATCGCCCATTTCTTCGTAGACTCGCCTTGTTACGATCCTGACCCGCGGGAAAAATAATCCAATTCTAATTATTACTATTACACCACATTAAATGTAGGCAACCACCAATCAACTGAACTATATAGAGTTGCCTCATGTTCCTCACCAAATAAACTTTCTTCAAACATTACTTTTCTAATTAAAAATACATGAATAAATCTGCAAAGCTTACATAAATAAGAAAAGTAACATGTGAAAAGAATAATTATACAAATAAGTCCTATTAAAATATAATCAAGAATTTATTCATTGTTTCTAAATAACGCGAAACATATTTTAATCGTGTTTCAAGAATGTCATTGTTACTAAACTATAAATAAATATGACAAAGTGCAATTACATAAAGAAAGACATTGCACATACATTACATACGCCTTTATAGTCTGAAAGCTGTTACTAGAAACATATGCACGTATTAGTGGGTGATTTGCAACTGAGGAGATGCTTTTTTACGTAGCGAACGGCGCCAACTCCACTGAAATATTTGGATCCATGCCCGAAATGACACAATTCCTTAGGAACCTCATAATTTTTAAATTCTTCATACTATTTTTTAATCAAAAGTGACACCTGTGTTCTGTATTGATTTATTTGTTATTAGCAGATTATGTAATTAAGGTTAAGTTCTATTCGGATGTATTTAATCCATTTTAATTAACATATCATTATTTCATCACGAATTAATGAAGAAAATTAAGACAATTACAGCAAACAAGAATATTTGTATGTAGATCTATGCACTGATAATATTACGAGGTGCAACAATTAAGTAAAGAGACTGCAAAACATTTACTCAATAGTCAAGCTAAGTTATTTTTTTCACAATAAATCCACCCTAATTCGATGCGGTGTTTCCAATAACTGCCAATTCGAAAGGCAAACTTCAAACTTTACTTTCTTAAGAATACTCGTCGGTGTTTAGATGTCTTCAGCTGTTTCAGAACTGGTTGCTTTGATCTAAGCCTTCAGCTTGGATAAATTGGGACACTTCACAATAAATCTAACCTAACTCATTTGACGTAGTGCTTCTAACGACTTTTCCAACTCGAAAAGCAACTATCGAGTTTATTCGAAGCTCATCTAGATCCACCCTAATTTGATGCGGTGCTTCCAATGATTTTGCCAATGCGAGAAGCATACTTTGAACTTTACTTCCTTAAGAATAAACCCCGGGGTTGTTTAGATGTCTTCAACTGCTTCAGAACGGGACGCTTTGATGTAAGCTTTCAGCTTGATTAAATTAAAAACCTTCGTAATAGGTCAAACTTAGCTTATTCGACCCAGTGCTTCCTTTTCCAACTCGAAATGCAGTTTTAGAGCTTTTTCGAAGTTACTTTTTTGAGGATATACGCCGCGGTTGTTTTGATGTCTCCAACTCCTTCAAAACGATTCGCTCTAATCTGACTCTTCATCTTGGGGATGAATGAAGTTGCAAGGATCGACGTCGAAGCCATACTGGGATTAAGGAAGTGTAGGAACGCTTTTAGAAGCCAAAAACTCAAGAATAATCAATATCAAATATGATAGGGCGTTTTCGTGATGTGTCTATCATCATCATACTTGCCTTTAAACGCTTTAAAATGCCGAGGTAGATTGATAGATTACTCGAGATAGTCATAGAGCTTATTCTGATGCAACCCTTCCAGATATATCGTGATCCTCAGTCTCTCTGGAGTCCATTGACTTCTTTCCGTATTAACTCAGTGTATGGAAAGAAGTCAATGGACTCCAGAGAGACTGAGGATCATGCCTTGATTACGACTCTGCGCCTCCATCTTAGTTCCGCTTCACCAGCTTTTATACTTTAATGTCGGACATTCGATCCACTTCCTTTACGATAGTACCCTTATGTAAATATGTGTGCATGACCTTAGTTCATCGTTGCCCTCCTTATTTTCCCCCATGGACGGTTTCTTAAAATTTTTTTGCTAGATTTACTTTGCACCTATTCCATACCATTTCCACGTGTAGCAAAGAAAATAATCCAGCTGCTGAGAGCTTCGCTTTACTGGGTAAAGGTAAGGGGGTGGCACTTAGTGCCTTCTTACACCTTACTTTGGGTTTAGCTCCTGACAGAAGCTTCCACGTAAAACATAGAATTAATTACCTGATCTGTCGGTACAAAATTCCAAAGCATCATCCAATTAGCGACGATCATTTTGATTGGCAATTTAGACATCTCGATCTTCCTTGGTCTACTTTTCTTTCCCGGCTTCTTTTTCTCTCTTTCCCCACCCATTAACAAATCTGCCTCTTATTCTCTGAACCATACTGAAAACCACGTTTCACCTCCAATTTCTAGTCATGCTTAACTACTCACGCCCTTCTGCCTTAAGTGCTGCAGCTTTCACAAATTCCTAAACGTTGTACATTTTGACCACTCGATCATTTTTCTCATTCTAATAAGACGATGTACATGTGCTAATTTTGAAGTAAAAGTTGTAGAGAGAGTATCTATGTTAGCTCCAATCTTTTTTCAGATTTCAATAACAGAATTATTGTATTTGTAATGTAGTTTATTACGCGGTTATTATATTTAAAAGTGTTGAAAGTATTATCATTACTCTGTCTTCTAAATATCGAACAGTAATTTGTACTGGTCAGCATTATCCACAAAATCTAAATGAAGAAGGAGAATGATGTGACAACCAAAAGTTTGAAATATTGGAATTGTGTTTGCTTTTAACCCTTTACTATTGTCCATTGGGTATTCTCCATAACTTTGACGAAACTTTCCCGTGTAAACATTAGAAATTCATTCTATTTTTTTCATATGCTGTTAATTAGGTTTCAGTTTTTTCACAAATCCTCGTTTGACGTGTAAAAATTTTATGATAATTTTATCATTTTCGAATAAATTAAATCAGTTTTATATGTTTAATAAATTTTTATAAAATGAACTTACGATCTGTTTATAGACATCATTATTGATAAGTATCATTATTCAAACTAATTCGATCTAAATCTCTTGAAAAATCAATGGGTTTACACTTTCTATAGATGTTTAGACGAGCACTGTAGCAATTATTTTAAAAATGGAATCAAGAATCGCAAGCAATGATGCCCAAGATCGAAAATGATCTGGATTAAGCTTAAGAAAACTATGTAGTCATTGGAGATTGTTTATTTTTGGATTAATGACTTTAAACCCAACTTAATGTACAAGATTAAGATCATTCTCAACACCTACTCGCGGTCACCACAATCGATATCTTTGATAAAGTTGATGGAAGTGTGACTAAGGAGGTGAAGACGGTTTTATCGGCTGTAAATTTTATAGCCAACCTTTAAGAAATTATTCTTGGATCAGATTAAAGTTAGTGTCAGTTATGCTGCATTATTAGTCCAATTGAAAGAAGAGGAAGGAGAAGAGAAAGGAGCAGAGACAGTCAAAATTGGCACAAAAATGAAGCCCCTTTCACTAAGGCAAAGCGCCGTTCTAAATGCGACAGCTAAATGGTTAATATTCTTTTGATTCGGTCCTGCGATACCTGTTTTTATCTTCTTATTTGTTAATTTAAAAAAATGTCCCAACGGACAGAAATTTTTTTCGAACATTGTCATCGCTGAAAGTACATTTTTGCGGATTATTACGGAATGAAACAAAATTGGAAATTGTCTGGCCAAAATGTATTATTACCAATTAAAATTATATTGAAAAATAAATTTATTTTTCTCAGAAAAAGAGTGTTTTAATTGTTACGTAACCTCACTTATCAAACAACCCTTGTACATTGTCGTATTGACGTAAAATTATGTATTTTGAAATGCAAAAAGCAGCAGTATTTCATGTAATATTTAGAAAGAAAATCCTTCTCAGAAAGAAACTATTTTAATTGTTACATAACCTTACTTATCAAACAACCTTCGTATATTGTCGTATTGACGTAAAATTACGTATTTTGAAATACAAAAAACAGCAGTATTTCATGTAATATTTAGAAAGAAAATTTCATTATTTCATAGTTAAATTTTCAAAAATGAGATAAATTAATTTCAAATTCGATATACCAGTCATCATTAGCTTAAATTTGAGTTTTTAAAGGCCAATAAATATTGTCACATCTACCGTTAAGTTATTGAGAACAGATTCCTGTGTGAAAATATCAGATCGGTGAAACATATGAAATAAATAGCTTTATTTATATGTTTGTTGGAACGAACTGAATGCGAAAAATTTGTAGTAGTTCGTAACAGTATCAAATCCAATTTTATGTAATGTAAAATTAGTGAAACGAAAGATTGATGGCACATTTTCCAAATGAGATCACTCGAGCCTCTAGAGTGTAACTAATGACTTAATGTGAAATAGTGGAGGTTGTTCAATTTACCTAATAGAAAATGTAGCTGCATAAAAGGGTATTATATTTTTAAATTAATTAGAAAATAATATTATTATTTACTATATACATATAATGAGTGTTTTTTAAGCTGCATGAGAACTATCGATATCGATAACTATGGTTTGACAGCTGATAATGTCAAACTGCGTTGACATTTCTGTTCAGTAAGGTATGGCAAGTCATCATGAATCGTTTAACGCCAGAACAACGCTTCCAAATTGTGGAAATTTATTTCGAAAGAAATAAATCTGTTCATAGAACACTTCGTCCATTTTACGGTCAACATAATCGGCCTAGTGAGCAAGCAATTAGTACAGTTATTGATCGTTTTCGCACTAATTTTACTCTTCTCGATTCAAAACCATCAACAAGACAAAGAAATGAGCATACCGAAGAGAATATTGCTGCTGTAGCGCAAAGTATTGAAGAAGACGCCGAAATGTCGATTTGTCGTCGTTCTCAACTTGTTGGCCTTTGTCCTTCGACTACGTGGAAAATTTTACGTAAGGATTTTGGCTTACGTGCCCATAAAATACAGCTCCTGCAAGAATTGAAGCCAAACGACCATCGTTTGCTTCGCATTTTTGCTGATTGAGCTCATTTGAAACTGGCCGAAGATGAGCATTTTTATCAAAGAATTGTGTTTAGTGATGAAGCTCATTTCTGGTTAAATGGCTATGTCAATAAGCAAAATTGCCGTATTTGGAGCGAAGACAATTCTCAAGCCGTTAACGAATCACCATTACATCCATTAAAATTGACTGTTTGGTGCAGTTTACATGTTGGCGGCGTCATCGGTCCTTATTTCCTTCGCAATGAGGAAGGAGCGGCCGTTACGGTGAATGGCGAGAGCACATTATTAAACCTAGTATCCTAAATTTAAATCCGCAAGATGCTCAAGCAATTTCAGTAAGTCAGCGACTGGTTTCAAATACTGAAATCCATACTCAAATAGACCAAATTTCCGAAAATTATTCAATTCTTTTAGATAAATCGGTTGATTAGTTTATTTTTGACCGCTGATTGAAAAAGAAGCAACACGTCGTTTTGTTAAAATGGAAAAAGCAGAGTATCGTGCGGTGATTAAATACTTCGTAATTAAGGGTATGAAAGCTACCGAAATAAAAGATGAGTTACGGGAAACATTAGGTGAATCTGCTCCATCATCCGCCACAATAAGTAGATGGGTAAATGAATTTAAACGTGGTAGAACAAGCTGTGTTGATGAAGCGCGCTCTGGAGCACCCAAAATTGTCACTTCTAAGGAAATGATTTTAAAAATCCATAATATTATTACGCAAGATCGACGACTCAAAGTGAGTGTAAACATTTCAACAGAACACGTACACCACATTTTAACGAAACAATTGGGCCTTTCCAAGCTTTCGGCAAGATGGGTGCCGCGATTGCTTACGATTGATCAAAAGTTCACTCGTTTGCGCATTTCCAGTGAGTGTTTGGACCTTTATAAGCGGAATTCGGTTGATTTTTGTAGGCGATTTGTTACTTGCGATGAAACCTGGATACACTACAGTACACCCGAAACTAAATAACAGTCGAAACGATGGTTAGAACGTGGTTCTGCACCTTCAAAGAAAGCGAAAACCACTTTATTGGCAAACAAGGTGATGGCATCAATTTTTTGGGATTCAAAGGGCATTTTGCTCATTGATTATATTCAGAAAGGTTCCACAATAAACGGACAATATTATGCAGAACTTCTACAAAAATTAAATGTTGAGATTCGTGCTAAACGGCCAGGAATGGCAAAGAAAAAGATTCTGTTTCACCAAGACAACGCTCCCTCGCATACCAGCACAGTTGCGATGTCCAAAATCCACGAGTTGCATTTCCAATTAGTACCGCATGCGCCTTATTCGACGAGCTTATCTTCTTCGTAAGTGAGTATTTTGCAAGCCTTCCGGAATCGCATTTTAGAGATGGCAAAAGGGCATTGGAACACCGTTGGAATAAATGTTTTGCTCTTTTAGGAGAATATATTACAAAATAAAAATTATTTTGTATTTAAAAAATTCGTTTTTCTTTTCCCTTCTCACTACTTGTCATACCCTCGTATATGCAAAAGAAATTGTGCCAGAAAATAGTATTATTTGTATGTAAATTGAAATAACGTATATTGTTGTGTTAACCAAAGTATATTTTATAATGATTCAAATATATGTATATGTTTAATTTTGTTTTATATCAGTTTAATGTATATACTTTTGATATAATCTTATTTCTTATAAAAAGACTTACAAAGTGTACGACCTCGCTAAATAATTATTTAAAAATACCTTTATTTCTTTTCGTTATTGTTTTATATTTATTCAACAATGTTATTTTATAATAATATATTTACATATGTCTGCCGGTGGAATAAATATTTTTGAACTTTGTCCTATTTATCGGATACAAAATAATGTTTTGTAACATTGTAGCACACATCTGTGTACATACATACATATTTTTTTGTTATCAATATTCCATAGCAATCTTAAAGTAGTTCCAATTTAACACTGTGGTATACTGAACGTTTCTGTTATTTAGATTTACACACATACATACATATATTGCTACAGGATTGTTAAAATGATAAGAACATTATCAACGACGATAAGAAAGTTAGGTAAGTAATATGTTAAGTATATTTGAATAATTTTTTTTTGATAAATACGTTTGTGGTCTTCATTGCATAAGTTTCAAATGGGTTTTTTTTTTGCAAATACATGAGAGTGTTGTAGACTGTTTTATTTTGAGAATATAATTAATTAATAATTAAGAAGTAATAGAAAAAAAGAAGCGCCCCCGGGTGGGCTCGAACCACCAACCTTTCGGTTAACAGCCGAACGCGCTAGCCGATTGCGCCACGGAGGCTGCGTGGTGCGTTGCGTTTATGTTATAAATACCTGAAAACTATCAGGCAAAATATGTTTTTTATTTTTACATTAAAATTTTGTTGATAAATTGCACGAATATAAAATAATAAACGGACGGATATGAAACCCACCAATTATCAATCCTTCAACTTAGATGTGTTAATTAGTGTACTTTGTCGAAATTATTTTAAAAACTTATTCGTTTTACTTTGTATTCTTAAGTTTAAAATAAATGATATTGGTGACGAATCGGTCAGCGATATTCCACCAAATGTGCGGTTAATAGCCTAAGATATATAAAAGAAATTGTTACCCCAAAAATCCTTATTAAATTGCTACCACTTGAATATTTACTAGGTGTACCGGAAAGTCATTACCGGTTTTTCTAACAGATGTCGCTACCCTTGAGTATGCAATGCTATGATTTGACACATATGTCGTTTTATTCTACTAACATCAAACTTCAAAGTCATATATGTTATATTTTGCGAAAGTAACAATGTCATAGATTTATACCTCTTTGAAAATGTCGAATTTGGTGGCAGAAACTTACGGTGAACATAAACCAACCATAAAAACATTTGAGGCGTGGTTTCCACAATTCAAGAGTGGTGATTTCGATGTGCAAGACAAAGAACGTTCTGTTAGACTGAAAAAATTTGAAGATGTGAATCTGCAGGAGCTATTGGATGAAGACACAACCCAAACTCAAAAACAATTAGCGAAGTGTTAAATGTGGCCGATGGTGTAGAGATCGATTACGAGCAATGGGAAAAATGGAAAAGATGGGAAAATGGGTGCCACATCAATTGAATGACAGGCAAATGGAAAAGTCGAAAAATCGTCCGCGAAATGCTACTTCAAAAGTATGATCGGAAGTCATTTCTGCATCGAAGAGTGGCGGGTGATGAAAAATGGATTTATTTCGAAAATTCTAAGCGCACGAAATCATGTTTATCACCTGGCGTAACCAGCTCATCGACTCCAAAGCCAAATCGTTTTGGTCGCAACACAATGCTCTGTGTTTGGTGGGAGTAAAGTAGCGTGGTGTATTACGAGCTGTTCAAACCTGGTGGAACAGTTAATATTGATCGCTACCGACAACAAACTATAAGTTTGAACCACGCATTGATAGAAAAACGTCCAGAATGGGCTCAAAGACACGGTAAAGTGATTTTGCAGCAACAGCAAATTGTAAGAAAGCACTGAACTCACATTTTATTAATAAAGTTATTATCTGTGATAACAATCTGTTGGTACACTTAATTAGTGGTTCTTTTTTATATATTGAATTATTTCGTTCTAGATTTATTTATTTATCTACTAATGCTGTTATATAGTTTAAGATTAACAGATTGAAAGTTGTCTGAAGTGTTTTTTAATATTTCCCATTATTTTGGTGATATTTACTAAATTATTAAGGGTGGTATTCCGTTTAGGGGACTTACTCCTAAAAACGGGCGATTGTGCACCCAAAAAAGCATTGTTGTTACACTATACCAGTTTATAAACACACAAATTTTCATTTTTTTTTTAATTTTCGGGTTACTTGTATTCCCTGTTAGTTATTTTCATTATACACTACCGGTCATATTTATTTGCCCACCCAAATTTTATGTGTTTCCCGAAATACGGATTATCTTTCGAAAAATCTGTATTATAATTATTCAACAATATTATTAGCGGAAGTAATTCCATATGAATTTCTACGAAAATCTTAAATTGTTTATGATATACCGTAAAGGTGTCATAAATTGGAAAAATACCATAAATATTATATAGGCTAATCCCTATAGTATTAACAGTTTTACCTGCATTTCCGAAAGGTATTACCAATATTGTGTTATTGTACTAACTAATTACAATATTAGGATGTGTTATTCAAAAAGGAAAATAAATTTTATGTCAGTCATCCTTCATCTTTTGTTGCGAAAACAGTGAAATAGAGAGTTATTGTGAATATTTTAATGCAATGCCGAAGACGAAGGAATAATCAGTTGAAGTGCGAGCTATGATAATCATCGTACGGGTAAAAGTAATCGCGAAATTGCAAAAGAATTACTATTAAATCGCAGAACCGTTGAATATAACGTTAAAAAATTTGAAGAAAATGGTACATTTTCCAACAAAAGAAGATCTGGACGACGCAAAACGACGACATCTGCAGATGACCGGCATCTAATACGGATAAGTAGACGCGATAGACGAAAAACAGCACTAGAAATTTCTGCTGAAATGAATAGAGCTCGTGCTAAACCAATTAGTGTGTCCACGGTACATAGAAGGTTAAGGCAAGCGGGTTTATACGGAAGAATTGCTCTGCGAAAACCACTACTACGAAAGCAAAACAAGATAAAACGACTAAATTGGGCTAAAGAACATAAGAATTGGACGATTGATCAGTGGAATAATGTGTTGTGGACAGACGAATCGTAGTTTGAACTTTTCGGTAGTAAAAGGCGAATATTCGTAAAAAGATCCGCAGGAGAAAGAGTACTGCGAGAATGTATTGCGCCTACCGTAAAACATGGAGAAGGTTCAGTAATGATTTGGGGGTGTTTTGGTGGAAGATCTGTAGGCGATCTCGTCAAAATTGAGGGAATCCTAAGAAAAGAAGGCTACAAGGAAATTTTAGAAAATAACGCTGTTCCTTCATGACTAAGGATTCTTGGCGAAAACTTTGTATTTTAACAGGACAACGATCCGAAATACACTTCTAGATTGTGTGGCGATTACTTGTGTCAACTAGAAGAGCAAGGGCAAATCTCTATATTGGTATGGCCAGTTCAAAGTCCTGATCTGAACCCAATAGAGCTTCTTTGGGAACAATTGGACCGGAAGGTTCGAGAACGTGCTCTATCATCCACTGTGGGAACAACTTCAAGAAGCCTGGGCACAAATTACAGAAGATACACTGCAAAAATTAATTGACAGGATGCCGCGGTTATGTGCCGCAATTATCATAAATAAAGGTGGGCGCATTGATGAGAGCAAAATTTAATAATAATTAATGATAAAGTTTTTATATAAGAAAAACGTAACTATTTTATGTTTATTTTACACTATTGTATTGGTACAATAAATAAATTTTCAGTACGCATTTGATAGTTTAATAATTTTGACTAAAACTAAGGGTGGGCAAATAAATATGACCGGTATGTAGTTAAGTAGAATTTTTTCTATTTTCCCTGGTAGTAGTCGTAGAGTCTCATCCCTACATCGCGCAATTTTCTTTATAGCAAAATCTTTACGACACCATCAAAAAGATCGTTAATTTTATTTGAAATTAAGTGCGAAATAAAATCATTATTTCTAATTAAACACATTATTATCCTTCATATTTTTTTTTCTAATTAATTCACTTGAAGTTCACGAATATTATTAAATTTGGCTCGACAATATTACACGATTTCCAACTTAAGCTTTCTTAAATGTTATTCTTGTTTTTTTCTTCGTCGTAAATCCACAGTTCATGCTTCCTTTTTTAAAGTAACTTTGCACGTTAGCTATTAAAATTATCCACATTTTTTTTTAAAGTTTATTTTTAATGACATTCTATACGTTGAAATATGACAAGCAATCAAGCATACCCATCACAATATTCGACATTCTTTTCCATGTAAATATTAAATTACATATACTGAAAAGGAGATTCCATTTACTACTACAGCTTGTCGCATGTACAATATCGCTCCTTCTCTCTCTGTTCGTCGAGTATCCGTACGTCTTGATTGCCTACAGTATCTACTGAAACGACTGGCTGACCTTGTTATACACATGATCTCAAATCGTACCAGGAAAACCGTTAAACTTAAAGGAGGTCAGTTACCTCGTTCAGCTTACGAGATGCAACCTTATGCTTACGGGTTGTAAAGCCGATCCATCCATGGAGATAACCGGATCAGAGCTATTGGTACAGTGACCAAGTGAGAAGTTTGTTCACCTCGACGTAGGTGTATTCCGTATACAAATATTATTATTGTTATTATGATTATGGTGCATATGGTTTCGTCTTTGTAGTCTTTCTTTTCAACGTATGCTCTTAATGGTTATTTAATAATAAAATATTTGGGAGTAGCATTCAAATTTGTAGGTAGGAAGATTAAAAAATATTAGGAAATTACTTTCCGATCTTCGTTCTTCGTCAAGTTCGTTAAATGAAATAAGGCGAAGCATTTAGGTCCTTCACTCCGGATTCAATTAAAAAATATTTAAATAACTTATGGTAATGGTTTGTTCGAATACTCTGGGTACAGGAGTGACTCCGAGATACCCTTTTATTAATATACACAGTCTGTCGCAGACAAAACCGATTTTTTTAAAAATAAAAACAAAAGCTTACTATTTTGGTAAAATTTATTTATTTTATTCAAAGTAGTCGCTTTCGGCTTCAATACAACATGTGAATTTCTAAGTTAATCCTCAAAGATATCCTTCAAGATCACTGTTGATGCCTTTTTAATGGCTTCGACGTCGGCATAAGGCCGACCTTTCATCGGTAAATATAGTTTGGAGAATAGGTAGAAATCACAGGAAGTCAAATCCGGTGAATAGGGTGAATAATTGATGGTTAAAATGCTATTTGTTATTAGGAAATCAGTGACAAGCGTCGAGCGATGAGATGGTGCATTATCATGTAACAAACGCCAGGTACCATTTTCACGATATTGAGGGTGCACACAACAAATACGCGCCAAAAGATGCTTCGTAAAACCAAGATAATATACAGCATTGACTGCTTGACTAGTTGTTACAAACTCTTTGTGCACTATGCCTTTCGAATCATGAAAATAAGTCAACATCGTCTTTACTTTCAGCTTTTTTTCGGTCTTTCTTCACTTGGATGCTTCAATTCAGAGCTTTAACGCTTGGTTTTGGATAATATTGAAAACACCACGTCCCATCGTCAGTTATAATAGAATACCTGAAGTTTTCGTCCTTTTTTGAGTCTTTAATCAAGTCTGTACAATATTGAATTCAGTTAGCTTGTGTGGTACAAACCCTGCACAATCTTTCTCAGTCCCAACTGTTGTGTCAAAATGCGATGAATTGAATCTTTGGAAATATTTAATTCC
Organism: Dermolepida albohirtum; assembly: GCA_031893035.1. Classification (NCBI taxonomy): domain Eukaryota; kingdom Metazoa; phylum Arthropoda; class Insecta; order Coleoptera; family Scarabaeidae; genus Dermolepida; species Dermolepida albohirtum. The sequence goes on from JAVIWB010000667.1 coordinate 17,882, forward strand.
ATTCCCATGCACCGCAATGAGGATTTTGGCTCATTTCTGATAAATTCACGAACAAGTTCGATGTCATTTTCAGTCACCAAAGATTTTTTCTCCCGAGAGTTCGTCGTTATTTATGTCCGTACGACTATTTTTAAATCGTACACACTCGTACGTGATAAACACGCATCACCATACACTTATTTCATCAAATTAAACGTTTCAGTAAACGATTTACTGAGTTTAAAACAGAACTTGACATTTGCTTTTTGTTCAAAATTCATTTTTCGACCAATGGCAAATACACAGTGTTACTTTACGCGCAATTTCTCTGCTTCTAATCATGCAAATGTCATGATATTTTGACATAACATTGGTGAAAGATCTACCTTACAGTCGCATATTCTTTTTCTAGAGGGCGCCACTAAGAATTGCTATTTTTAAAGAGGTTCGTTGTTCTCTACGACAGAGTGTGTAAATATATAAAAATTATTGAAGAATCAATTAAAACCAAACCTAGTGATTTCTTAAAGAAACAAGAATATCTAGTACCTATACGAGGCTATACGAGACTAACCTTGAATTTTGTTGGTCATTTTTATAATTAGTGGTATTATATAAGCGAAACATCTGCATGGCATCTATTAAAAGTTTTAAAGTAAACATTTTAGGTCGTGGGTTTAGATAATTTGTTCCATTAGGTCTTGTCTTCAACATTGATTCCTCCAGTTTAGTATATATTCATTCTCCTCAGATCTATTAACAAAATATCCTTCTAACTTCTAATGGGTTTGCTCGTTTTTCTTTCTGCTGTCTTATTTTTTTCTATATTTTTAAAACAAAGATTTAAGTTCTTAGGTTTACTGAATTTTTTCAATCAGAAAATCAATGCTGATGACAAAGAAAACTGTAAAATGCTGTTTATATGTTGTTCTCAACAGTTCATAATAAACAATGCAGTGTGCGTCTTGGCTTTCAACGGTACGGATCTTGTGCGAGATTAATTGTTTCGTACGGGTATTTTTCGCCGTGGTTTACCAGATGCGACACTTTGCAATTATCTGCTGATGATGACAACTTAGTTGTCGAAATGCGTATAGAGAATTACAAAAGTTAATGTGGAAAGGGGTTATATATTAACCTTAGTGATTAAGTTAATCAACCACAGGCTCCATCAAATTCACAATGCTCTTCCAATCCATAGCATCACTTCTGATGAATATTGATTTTTGAGGTGGTTGATGGCGGTTTACTAGAATCGCCGCCCCCGATCGTTTTCACTTTACGTTGTTGTGGATGATCCACCTGTCATCCCCCGTTGTCATACGTTTCAAAAAGGGATAGTTTTCGTTACGCTTGAGCAACAAGATGCACATAGAAATGCGACCCAACAAATTGCGTTTATTTAATTTATAAGGTACCCAAAAATTAAGGCGACTAATAACGCAAAGCTGCATCTAATGGTCGTGAATAATTGAATTCTACACCTTGAGGCTTTCTAATATTTCATGAGTGATTTTTTGTGATTAACTTCTTTATTTGGTCACCATCAACCGTGGATGGCTAGGCTTCAAGAGTATATTTACCTCCTCTAAATTTTGCAAACCATTCATGCACTGTTCGTTCCACTTCAGCATTGTTTTCTTATACCTCACATATCTTTTTCGCGGCTTGAACTGTATTGTCCTTGCGGTAATAACGAAAGCATTAAATGCAGAAAATGCACTTGGTGGTTCTTCATTTTCGCACCGACACCAAATAAACACGATTTAAGAAATGTTGATACAAAATATAAAGAAATACAGGCAAATGTGTACCTTTTCAGAAAATGTATAATTTATAGATGTTAAGTCATTTATTTAACACACAAAAGCAGATACACGTAATGAATTAAAAATCTCCGAAGACTTTCCGAAGAACCAGATGAATAAATTCCAAAGTATAAAAATGAATATGATAATAATCTAGCAAGTCAAAGTTTTATTTTCTTTACAACCTCACTTTTTAATTTTACGCGATTGTTGCTATGCTTATGGTGGCGACTGTATGCTTCAGAAGTAATTTTTTTGTCCATTTATATCGAAAAAGTAATAGTTTTTGTTAACATAAACTCTCTAATGATTATATGTTGCCATATCTAATGAAGTTAAATTTTCTAATCTTAACTTTTATTCCTTTCTATCTTACGACGCCATGTTTGAACGATGTAAAAGTCAACTACATTCCTAGATACATATGTACATATGTACATACGTACGTACATACGCTCCGCAACAGTAAGATTATATTATAATAATTTACTTCATTCTTAGAAAGCTGCTAAGAGAGATTAGCTTTCTTCACAGGTCAGGGGTTTCGTTATTTATATGAAAATATCTATTATCTTCAAGAGGTGTGTCGTTAGAAGTTTATGTAATGTTTCAAAATACTTATGCATACATATATTCACACGCGTTTCCATAAAAACTCATGTATTTATTGCATCCATTTACAGAAAGACAATCTTGTTTTGTATAGAATGGAGGTTTTTATAGACAATTTTATTAATGTTATTACAATGCTGTACACGGGTGATTTCCCGATCTTCATTGAACTGATATGGTACAAAACGTGCAGACAAAAATCTTCAGTTAAAATTATCCAAATGATTGACATAGTTCAATTTAATTCATCAGCTAACATTCTCGCAGTCATATTTCCATTGATAGCAATAATTTCGCGGGCTCTTTCAACTAATGCAGCACTATCTGCAGCTGGGCGTCCAGGATTCAAGACCTGGACATCCTCGTCAATCATTTTTAAATCGTATAAACCACATAAACTTGGTGCATTAAGTAAATACTAAATTATTGTTTAGCATATAGACCTACATATTTCAATTGATCGAAAGTTTATAACTGAATGAGTTAAAAATTATTTGGGAATCCCAACTGCACGCATACATCATTTTTTACATGCAGATTTGGACATGTCCAAAATGTCAGCAAGGTGAATGCCACGATTCTTTAAATTGTGATCAAGAACCTGAAAGCCTGCCAATGTTGTCAGATAGTCTTAACGATTTTAACAATATTTATTGTGTTTGCTGAAACCTAGCTTCGCCACTATGTTTCCGAATCCTAACTGAAGTTTCAACACTAGGCAGATCATGGTAATCATCCTTTAAGGAAAGCCAAGGCATGTCCATCGACGAGTAAGGTAGAAGGTAGTTGCTACGATTTAGTCAGGATTTAGAGTAAATAAAGTTCATATACAGCTTCGCAAAAGACCAAACAGTTAATGGATTATCTTATGACGTTCTATTAGGCAACTTAAGAAAGTAATTTTTGAGAAACAAGATGTATTAGATCAGGCAATAATCGCAGGAAACAAAGTGGATTTGTAATACAAGCTTAAAGAAACATGTGATACCTGAGGATTGGAAATACACACGGAAAAGACCAATTGTCTTTGTATGGGAGACACGATAACTAATCTACATATTGACACAGAAAATATAAAAGGTTGCTAAGAGTACAAATATTTAGGTATCACATTCTTCACTAGTGGTACAGATGAAAAAAGAATAAGAACAAGAATAACAGATGTAACGAAAGTAATAGGGTGTGAGCAAATATATAACTTAGAGACGAAAATTTATCATCGACAATACATAGATAAAAGCTAACTTAATAAATGGCTCAGAAACTTGGAGAATAACGAAAAGAAACAACAAGGGAAGAGAAGCTTTTGAAATGGACATAGTCATGAGAGATATTGAAAGAAAAGAGTTAACCTGGTACAGCTACGTGCAACGAATGGGACCAACAAGACTACCAAGCAAACAATGTATTTGGTGGCAAATTAAAAAAAGAAAAAAAGAGACCAAAGAAAAATTTGGGTAGAAAGAGGAGCGATCGAAGCTTACAGGAAGGACAATGAGGAGGACGAAAATAATGGAATCTAGACATCGGGCAACGTTGCCGCACGTTTTAAACCTATATATATATATATATATATATATATACATATATATATACATATACATATACATATACACATACACATACACATACACATACATATACATATACATATACATAACATGTAATAGACCATAAGAAGGTTGTTTTTCATCACGATAAGATATCATCAATCGTGCAGAATTAGATCACTTGGGATTTCAGGTTATAGAGCGCAGTCAGCTGACCTTTTGCGGTCATCAAACGAGGAAGCTTATTATATCTTTCAATGTAACCTTTTAACCCAACGCTAGGATAGCAAATATGGTAAGAACTCAAGACTTCAGATATTTATCAAGAGAGGTACACGATTCGAACATCTTTCAGAGCAAGTTGTGATTTTTAAAATCGTTTTTGGTTTCGGATATGGCCGGCACCTCTCCTGGTACCCTTCAATGTAAAGGAAGAATAATCAACACTGCTTCGTAACAAAGCTATAGAAAGCTTTGCACCACAAGAAAAAATAAGGCAATATATAAAATTGTTTGTTAATCTACAGATTTTGAAACAATTTTAAAAAACATACTATTTTTTTGTTTTAATAAAGATGGCTTATTGTTTTTAAATACATCACAGCTTGCCAATTAATAAAACCTAACCTTAAATTTGCCTTCAAATAACAACTTAAATTTTAAGTAATTTTGATGGAGCCTGTGGTTGATTAATTAATCACTTAAAATATAACCCCTTTCCACATTAATTTTCGTATTCTGTGTACGTATTTCGACAACAAAGTTGTCATCAGCAGATAATTAAACAGTGTCGCACCTAGAAAACTACGGTAATAATCCGCACGCTGCTCGCAACTTAAATTTCATTACACAAAGACTATAATGGAAGTTAACACCGCCCATAGCTAAATTCATAATGAAAAAATCGATGTTTTACGTCTTTATTAAACAAACTAATGCATACACATCGTAATATTTATTATGATGTTAAGGTTTGTAAAAAGCAAACATCTCTTTACGGTACACCATGTCTCTGAAGAAATTATGCAGTTATACTTGGGTACGAATTTATGTGTTTGTTAGATAGGTTAGGGTCTGGTTTCGTAAGGCGTTTCCGAAAATAAATTAACACCAAACTTCGAAAATTGTACCACTACCTCGCTCGTATATTTACATAAAAATTTAATGGATCCTCTAACTGAACAATTCACTGATACATAATGAGAACGAGCACATTAACTGCGTTTATAAATAGAATTACTAAAATGGTCCAAATTAACATTCCTTAAGGTGCGATCTCTTTTCTTTTTATGTGTAAGATATCTCTTAATTTGTGGTTCCCATGGTAACTAATTTATTAGTTGTCATTCTAGGAAATTTGTCAACATTAAATCGTTAATTAACCCGTAATTTTATTATTAATAACTTTTAATTTCATGGCTACATATCTTTTATTCAATGTTAAATTTATTAAAATCGTTCGAATAAAAATGATTACGATTACGTTGAAGACAGTGGTTGAATAAATACTCAAATAGGTAACAAAAACCTCTTAATACATTAGTGTTTGCATTCTAAGTACGTATTTCGATAACTAAGTTGTTATCTTCAATAGGAGGCAAACACAGTGTTAAACATGTGTTTGTGTGAATGTTTAGTTCAGAAGAGTGTTTCGTGGTTTGTTCTGTGTAGTTTTGTTGTGAATCCATGTTCAACGGTATGTTTACTTTCTACTGAATGTGGCAACTTAATCGTCGAAATACGTAATAAAATATTATTGTGATAAGACGTTTTTTATTATCTGTTTAATAAAGAATAGAATTTCTTTATACTTATGCACCAATGTAGGAAGATATTCTATGTAGTCAAGCAGAAAAAGTTGAATTTGATGGAGCCTGTGGTTGATTAACTTAATCACTAAGGTTGATATATAACCTTTTTCCACACTAACTTTTGTAATTCTGTATACCCATTTCGACAACTAAGTTGTCATCATCAGCAGATAATTGCAAAATGTCGCACCTCCGTACGCGATCTGTACCATTGAGAACAGTGTTCTTGGTTCTCAACGGTATAGATCGCGTACGGAGTCTGTTTTTGTACAGGTATTTTTCGCCGTGGTTTACCAGGTGCGACACTTTGCAATTATCTGCTGATGATGACAACTTAGTTGTCGAAATGGGTATACAGAATTACAAAAGTTAATGTGGAAAGGGGTTATATATCAACCTTAGTGATTAAGCAGAAAAAGTATTAATACCCTTTAGATCAGTCATAAAATCGTTTAAAAAAACAATTAAAAGAAATTCGTTTATAATTTATACAAATTCGAAAAAAATTAATTGAATTTTAGGATTCTGCAACTATTATACAGAAAAAAATGTAACTAAAACATATCGCTGCAACTTGTTTTTGGTAGAAAAAGTTTTTAATGTTCAAGACACTACAGGCAAAAAATTCTGATGTATCAATAATTGACAAGATGCTGAATTTGTTCTTTGTGATCATTGGAGTTAGAGAAGTACAGCGTGCGTTTGGTTAGTAGCATAAAGCTTGAGGAACTACAAGTAAACACTTGTTCTTTTAAGCAGTGTTTCCGGTATGGAGATGTAAAAGGTGGATTGGTTAAATATTTGCAGCATCAGGTGTGTTATTGCATATCGAAATTACATTCTGTACAGATTTCGCAGTATGGTACGGAGCCTCATCTTCCATAACCATGGAAGAATTTTCCTCTGCATCTAGTGAAGTTATAAAGGGCACCAGAACAGTTTCTATTACACTTTTGTTTTGACACTGGTTCATCGTCCCTTCGATAAAGTGCAGATGATATTAAATAAATAGCAATAATATAGGTTCGTAAAGAAACAACATTCACATCTCTTTATATAATTAAACTAGTAAATTACAGAATTAAATTTCCTTGGATTTACAATACTTTAAGTTTCATCTATTGCTCTCTTCACTTCTATCTAGGGTTCAATCTAATTCATTCGTTATATATTGCGGAAATTTGGAGCTTATGAATCCGAATTTTAAATTTATTTAAAACTTTGTTTATTTAAAATATAATACAAGCATTAAAACAAGTGTTCCAGCTCCAATAATGCATGACCATATCACAGCGAGGGGATATTTAACACATTCCTTTCTATAACCTTTCGATGGTGTTCCTTTCACAAATTTGGTAGATTCTGTAACCGCTTCGAGTCGTGACTCGTCACTTAATATGACCTGTGATTGAGAAATTCACAGCAACTAACACCTAATATATGAAAACATTTTTAAAATATTTGCGATCTAATTTCATACAAAGACCTTTCTCCATTCTTCAAGAGTAAAATGTTGATGCGTCTTGTACGCATTGTAGATGTTTTTTCTTCATTGTTTCGGGTAAACGCATTTTTTTCTTCAAGTTAGCGACGTTTTAACCAAGCAGCGTATAATAGAGTTCGCAAGGTCCGCTGTGATATCTTTAAATAGAAGGACTGCAGAAGATGTAACAACTCCCCGATAAAAGCTTATTTATTTTGCAATGTTAATAATTTTTCTATCTTCTTTTTCGGTGATTTTACGTGACCTTGACGTCGAGAGCAAATTTTCTTTGATAAGTGTTCTTCTTGCCAATATTCGGCCTGAAACTTTTACTTTTTTAAAAATTTCACCTTGAAAATACAAACCAGTTCCTAATAAAGTTTCCATTATGTTTCACTGTTTGTAATATTTTCGTTTCGCCCATGACGCATAAGTTCATTATAGAAATATAAAGTTAGCGTACCACGAATCATAAGAATCATAAGACACTAAACTAAAAGCTGTAAATACGTTGTTACAAACCCTCTTCGAGGGTTCTAACAATTCTGAATAAATTTTAATTGTATAAACGCATTATACCACCACTTCACTTTTTTTAGTGAGCTAGCTCAGTTGCAGATTATAAGTTTGGTAAAGGATTAGTGATCCAGAAACTTAAGACTATAAATAAAATAAATTAATATATGTATACGAGGATAGTTTGACAAGTAATGAGAATGACACATAGGTGGCGCTCTAATTGATAAAACAAATGCACTGTAATTTAGGTTGCCTATTTATATGTTTACATTCCGATATTTAGATAAATCAGTTGATTAGTTTATTTTTGACAGCTGATTGAAAAAGAAGCAACACGTCGTTTTGTTAAAATGGAAAAAGCAGAGTATCGTGCGGTGATTAAAATACTTCGTAATTAAGGGTATGAAAGCTACCGAAGTAAAAGATGAATTACGGGGGACATTAGGTGAATCTGCTCCATCATCCGCCACAATAAGTAGATGGGTAAATGAATTTAAACGTGGTAGAACAAGCTGTGTCGATGAAGCGCGCTCTGGAGCACCCAAAATCGTGACTTCTAAGGAAATGATTATAAAAATCCATAATATTATTACGCAAGATCGACGACTCAAAGTGGGAGAGATAGCAGACATGGTAAACATTTCAACAGAACGCGTACACCACATTTTAACGAAAGAATTTGGTCTTTCCAAGCTTTCGGCAACATGGGTGCCGCGATTGCTTATGACTGATCAAACGTTCACTCGTTTGTGCATTTCCAATGAGCGTTTGGACCTTTATAAGCGGAATCCGGTTGATTTTTGTAGGCGATTTGTTACTAGCGATGAAACTTGGATACACTACAGTACACCCGAAATTAAACAACACTTGAAACAATGGTTAGAACGTGGTTCTGCACCTCCAAAGAAAGCGAAAACCACTTTATCGGCAAACAAGGTGATGGCATCAATTTTTTGGGATTCAAAAGGCATTTTGCTCATTGATTACCTTCAGAAAGGTGCCACAATAAACGGACAGTATTATGCAGAACTTCCACAAAAATTAAATGTTGAGATTCGTGCTAAACGGCCAGTAATGGCAAAGAAAAAGATTCTGTTTCACCAAGACAACGCTCCCTCGCATACCAGTACAGTTGCGATGTCCAAAATCCACGAGTTGCATTTCCAATTAGTACCGTATGCGCCTTATTCGCCGGATCTAGCCCCTTCCGACTTCCACCTTTTTCCAAAATTGAAAACGGCACTAGGTGGAAAGAAATTTTCGTCTAACGACGAGCTTATCATCTTTGTAAATGAGTATTTTGCAAGCCTTCGCATTTTAGAGATGGCATAAGGGCATTGGAACACCGTTGGAATAAATGTATTGCTCTTTTAGGAGAATATATTGAAAAATAAAAATTATTTCGTATTTAAAAAATTCGTTTTTCTTTTCCATTCTCACTACTTGTCAAACTACCCTCGTATTGTAAGCTAACAGGCTACGCATTTAATAAATATGTACGTTTATCTCTGCGGAGGAGTACAATAATATATTTAAAATATATTATTCATCGTAATTGAGACCTGAGCTAATTATCAGATACCGTATTCTTCAAGAACTTCGAAAAATAGACTTTAATAGGAACATTCAGCAAAAATCTGTCTTTCAACGGATTTGTGAACATTCGCATAATTTCGTAATGAGCAAATTATCTAAAAATACCCGATAAAATTGACAAGACCACTAGTTTATTTTTTATTTCGTAAATCTACGAACAAAAACAAAATGTAAGCAAACCCGAATATGTTCAAAGAAGCAGTTACACGCGCTAGGCACAATAATTGTAGACCAGAAATCGGTTACAACAGAGCCACGTGTCCGGATGGAAAAATATAACGAAATTTCTACTTTCAATGACGAATTGCCGCAACACGTTTCCTAAATTAATGTCTTTGGTAGTGTTGTAATATAATAGCGTACTCATAGGAACCATTATAGAATACTAAATAGATGACAATTACACGTATATTGTATTTTATGTGTATCTATGTGGACCTAGTACACATACGCTCCGAAAATTGATTTTGAAATATATACCCTACTCTGCATGATTAACCGAATACTTTCTTTAACTGGAAGAATATGTTAAATATCGATTAAAAAAAGAAAGAAGGTGAATTTAAGTATCATTTGTTTTAGATATTAATCAATGGCTGTAAACGTGTCCTCCGCGGAGACTTAAGTTTCTACGTGCCTTTCTTAAGAGTCCATAAACATTTCAGGAAAATAAAATAAATAATCATTATCACAAGCTCTCCGCGTAGACATAAAGTTCCGCGCGATTTTCCTAATGGCTTCATAATACGTAAAACAATAGTTATCGACTAGAAGAGTATGAATTTCTACTTTCCAAAGCAAAATCATTCAAATCAAGGCGAGAATAGATTCACACGTTTAAAAGTTGACTTGCTACGATTTTTTTTAGTTTCTTAGCTTCTCAGGACTAAACCAAAAGAGATAAATCAATTTCGACTTCGGAATCGTTCTTAGGACCTTCTAAAATATCAGTATACAAGCAATCGTTAACTTACGATGAATTTCGAAAAATGCCAACTTTTGCAAAAATGCCAATATTTGGGGAAATTGAAATTTTCATCAAAAGGGAAAGCTTTGAATTTCGGCTTCATAATACGTAAAACAATAGTTATCGACTAGAAGAGTATGAATTTCTACTTTCCAAAGCAAAATCATTCAAATCAAGGCGAGAATAGATTCACACGTTTAAAAGTTGACTTGCTACGATTTTTTTTAGTTTCTTAGCTTCTCAGGACTAAACCAAAAGAGATAAATCAATTTCGACTTCGGAATCGTTCTTAGGACCTTCTAAAATATCAGTATACAAGCAATCGTTAACTTACGATGAATTTCGAAAAATGCCAACTTTTGCAAAAATGCCAATATTTGGGGAAATTGAAATTTTCATCAAAAGGGAAAGCTTTGAATTTCGGCTTCATAATACGCAAAACAATAGTTATTGACTAGAAGAGTATGAATTTCTACTTTCCAAAGCAAAATCATTCAAATCAAGGCGAGAATAGATTCACACGTTTAAAAGTTGACTTGCTACGATTTTTTTTAGTTTCTTAGCTTCTCAGGACTAAACCAAAAGAGATAAATCAATTTCGACTTCGGAATCGTTCTTAGGACCTTCTAAAATATCAGTATACAAGCAATCGTTAACTTACGATGAATTTCGAAAAATGCCAACTTTTGCAAAAATGCCAATATTTGGGGAAATTGAAATTTTCATCAAAAGGGAAAGCTTTGAATTTCGGCTTCATAATACGTAAAACAATAGTTATCGACTAGAAGAGTATGAATTTCTACTTTCCAAAGCAAAATCATTCAAATCAAGGCGAGAATAGATTCACACGTTTAAAAGTTGACTTGCTACGATTTTTTTTAGTTTCTTAGCTTCTCAGGACTAAACCAAAAGAGATAAATCAATTTCGACTTCGGAATCGTTCTTAGGACCTTCTAAAATATCAGTATACAAGCAATCGTTAACTTACGATGAATTTCGAAAAATGCCAACTTTTGTAAAAATGCCAATATTTGGGGAAATTGAAATTTTCATCAAAAGGGAAAGCTTTGAATTTCGGCTTCATAATACGTAAAACAATAGTTATCGACTAGAAGAGTATGAATTTCTACTTTTCAAAGCAAAATCATTCAAATCAAGGCGAGAATACATTCACACGTTTAAAAGTTGACTTGCTACGATTTTTTAAAGTTTCTTAGCTTCTCAGGACTAAACCAAAAGAGATAAATCAATTTCGACTTCGGAATCGTTCTTAGGACCTTCTAAAATATCAGTATACAAGCAATCGTTAACTTACGATGAATTTCGAAAAATGCCAACTTTTGCAAAAATGCCAATATTTGGGGAAATTGAAATTTTCATCAAAAGGGAAAGCTTTGAATTTCGGCTTCATAATACGTAAAACAATAGTTATCGACTAGAAGAGTATGAATTTCTACTTTCCAAAGCAAAATCATTCAAATCAAGGCGAGAATAGATTCACACGTTTAAAAGTTGACTTGCTACGATTTTTTTAAGTTTCTTAGCTTCTCAGGACTAAACCAAAAGAGATAAGCTTCTCAGGACTAAACCAAAAGAGATAAATCAATTTCGACTTCGGAATCGTTCTTAGGACCTTCTAAAATATCAGTATACAAGCAATCGTTAACTTACGATGAATTTCGAAAAATGCCAACTTTTGCAAAAATGCCAATATTTGGGGAAATTGAAATTTTCATCAAAAGGGAAAGCTTTGAATTTCGGCTTCATAATACGCAAAACAATAGTTATCGACTAGAAGAGTATGAATTTCTACTTTTCAAAGCAAAATCATTCAAATCAAGGCGAGAATACATTCACACGTTTAAAAGTTGACTTGCTACGATTTTTTTAAGTTTCTTAGCTTCTCAGGACTAAACCAAAAGAGATAAATCAATTTCGACTTCGGAATCGTTCTTAGGACCTTCTAAAATATCAGTATACAAGCAATCGTTAACTTACGATGAATTTCGAAAAATGCCAACTTTTGCAAAAATGCCAATATTTGGGGAAATTGAAATTTTCATCAAAAGGGAAAGCTTTGAATTTCGGCTTCATAATACGTAAAACAATAGTTATCGACTAGAAGAGTATGAATTTCTACTTTTCAAAGCAGAAAGCGTGAGTCTCTTTGTGTGGTCTATCCAACGAGTAGAAAGGTCTTCCTCTGTTCCTGAATGCGTCTAATATTGGCCATCACTCTATGATTCTCTTCGCCTACCTATTATCTCAAATCCAAGCGGCATGTCGCCCCCAATTCTACTTCAAACATAGAATGGCTTCCACGGCGTCTTGTGCTTCTAAATTTGGCCTGATTTTTTGGAATTTTATCTCGGTTAGTAATTATGTGTTTTTAATAAATCATTGTGGCAATTACAGCGTCCTGTATTTCTACAAAACAAAGTAGGTATTTCAAAAAGTGCGGTGTATCGCATATTGTCTGAAAATTTGGATATGAGAAAGCTGTGTGCAAGATGGGTGCCGCGTTTGCTCACACTCGAGCAAAAACAGTGTCGCGAAGATGTTTCAATTGAGTGTTTAGCGAAGTTTTACAGCAACAAAGCAGAATTTTTGCGCCGTTTCGTAACCATGGATGAAATATGGGTACATCACTTCACACCCGAGACAAAAGAACAATCAAAACAATGGACTCAAAAGGAAGAACCGGCTCCAAAGAAGGCGAAGACCGTTTCATTTGCAGGCAAGGTCATGGGATGGGTTTTTTTGGGATGCGCGTGGAATAATTTTCATTGAATATCTTGAAAAAGGAAAAACTATCAACGGCGAGTATTATGCGAACTTATTGCAACGTTGGAGCGAAGAAATCAAGCAAAAACGGCCGCATTTGGCTAAGAAGAAAGTGTTGTTTCATCAAGACAATGCACTAGCTCACAAATCCGTTATTGCAATGGCCAAAATTAATGAATTAAGGTTTGAATTGCTACCTCATGCACCCTATTCGCCAGATTTAGCCCCTTCGGATTACTTTCTGTTTCCAAACTTGAAAAAATGGCTCAGAAGTCAAAGATTTTCCAACGATGAGGAAGTGACGTCGGCAGTTAATGTCTATTTTAAGGAGCAAGACAGTTCTTATTATAAAAAGGGTATCGAATTTATTGAACATCGCTGGGAAAAGTGTATAGAGAGCTGAAAGGAGATTATGTTGAAAAATAAATATATTTCTTTCCAAAATTTTTGTGTTTTCTTTGTTGAGTCGGTACTTCTGGGACTACCCTCGTATATCCTAGCAGGTCCTTACTATTATTATTATACATTCTTGTTTAAATAATAATAATAGTATATGCCTTCACATTTCTTAACAATTTGACATAAATTATAAGAATCATCGGCAAGCCATTAGTTATTATTAGATCCACGCTCTTGGAGTAATTTTAGATCTTTGGCTGTAGACATTCACCTTCATCCAAAAGGAAAACCTACCCCCTCCCCCATATGTCTTTTATTGTCTTAAATCTTATTCATTTGTATACAGAACAATGGATATCAATTTAAGTTTAATTCTTGCAATTTTACGTTAGAAATTTACGAAACCGCTTTCTTTTTACTCTGATGCCAACTAACAGCAACATAATACTACTAAAAAAAACACGACCAGAGGAAAAAAAGAGAAGTACAACCACACAAAATTGATATTGCGGGACTGTTAGCACAAGCCCAGAGTTACGTTGGATTATTTTCAAAATGCACTGTGGTAGAGGGAAGCCGCGAAAGAGATGGAAGCTCCACGTCTGGCTTGAAGTGCAAGGTTATCCAAGCGGAAATAAAGAAAAATAATAAAAGCAACGCGTCCCACTTACGTTTTTACAATCAGACTAAATTCTATAAGAGGAGTACGTTGACCTTTGCGTCGTGCGTACTTTATTTTTAGACTGTGGTGAGATTTCGTGTGTAATGCGTTCGACTGTGAAATTCATGCAAGTATGTATGTAAGGGACACCAAATATACAGCAACATGTGTGTACGCGTATATTTTGACAATGTACACATACGCACTTTTTTTTCGTAATCGTAAATCGTAAGACTCGAACGCGGGCGCTCGAAACACCTTGATGAGTACACGTGAATCCCATCGGCCCGCTTTAAAACTGTATTTGCTTTCTAAGTTAGTGTGTGAATGCTAATCGATCTGCCGAGAAATGAATCGAATTATTTATTGGTCAATGTCGCATCGTCCAAACACTTTTACCGCATAATTTCCTACATAACAATGCGAAGAAGGTATTTATCAAGGGTCCGATACTGTATATGAATGACTGCATTAAATCGGAGTCTCTTTACACTAAATAGGATTGTGCATTAGATCTGAACTTCTTTTTAATGTGTTAATGATAACAACTTAGTTGTCGAAGTACGTATTCATTCTTTAATTAGATCAAATCTCCGTTTTAACAATAATAATGGAAATTAGCAACTTTTAATATGCCTGTCAAGCTGCCATATTACATATTTACATATACAGTGAAACCCGTTTATTGGAAACCCTCTTAATAGAATATATCGGTTAAAGGAATTAAAATCTCAAAAACAAAACCATTTCCCTTTAAGTATTAGCAAAATTATTCGGTTATAAGAATATATTGGGTACAAGAATGGTTTTTCTAAGAACATTAATGCGATTTCTTCATAAAAGAATAAATTTCTCTGCCTGCTTAACTAAAGGTGGTTGTAAGCCAAAAGTTACTATGAATGTTTACTTTACTTTTAGAAAACTATTATGTACATAATTACAGATAATCTTTGGATAATTACGTATTGCAATAAAATCTTGTACCTAAGTGATTTTAAACAGTATTTAGATAATGGTTAATTCTGCGCGAATTACATACATACAATAAACATTTTTTCCGAGGTTTTAAAAGCAGGAAATTTCTATATTTCTGGTCAGTTTTTTATTTGACATTGTAATCGAAAGTGAGTGAAAAATAGCTTCTTCGACAAACTTGAAAAGAAAAGACCTTGCTCTGAAGGAAAAAGTAAAATTGCTTGAGTTTTTAGAAGAAACAACTTGCAGTCAGTCGGATGTTGCCAAAAAATTTGGTGTGTCTCAAGCACAAGTGAGTAAATTGTTAAAAAGAAAAGACAATATTTTAAGTGATTGGCGTGATAATTTTAAATCTACTCAAAAACGAAGACGCAACGGGAAGAATGCTGACGTAGAAAATGCTTTAAATCATTGGTTTATGGAAAAAAAGAGCGCGTAAAGTTCCACTTAGCGGACCCATTTTGAAGGAAAAAGCCGAACAGATTCACAAAATCTGGGTAGTGTAAATTTTCAAGCAACAAATGGGTGGTTTACCAGATGGAAAAGTCGTTCCCAAATTTCTGTCAAAAAAATTGTAGATGAAAATACATATTTAAAGGATACTCGATCAACCGCGCCATCATCTCAAAAAGCGAAATTAGCATGTGACACTATACGTCGTTTTTTAGAATCAAAAACTGATTGTAATTTTGCACATTTCTATGCATTAGATAATCAAATCACTGATATTTTGTGTAAAGAAAGAAGACAAAATAAAATTACAGATTATTTTGTTAAGGATGTGTAGAGTTTGAAATTAAAAAAATAGTATCAATTAAAAAATATATATTACGCTGAAATGTGTTTTATTTCTTTTGTATGTATTCTTAAGTACATTTTATGAAAATCGCAACATAAATTTACAGTATCATACTGAAGTCAATTTTATAGTTATAAAATCGCAGATATAAAGAATACGAAGTATGTATGTATATACATACTTAACTTACTAGTACTCCCTCTAGGCGCAAAAACAGTAATTCGCTCTAGTCGGCTACTTTGTACATAATCAGTACGTTAACCACGTCTACGATTCGATAATTTTGTTTTCCTTTTTAAAGGGTCTCGAATTAATTTTCACAATTATTTTTAATTTAATTTATGTCTTTTAGAATTAAATTTTACATTAGATTTTTACTTTTTAAGATTTTCAAATAAAATTCTTAATTCGCTGATATCATCTATCGCACCTTTTTTAAATATAATACAAAAAATACCATACATCTTATTACAAGAGATTATACCCGAACCTTAAGAACTATATACAATAATAGGAAATGCTTCCTGCCGTTTCATGTAATAAAAGTACAAACATTATACAAAAATAATAATTTACAAAGAATAATGTTTTGCAACACAATTTTAAACAAAATTCACGATCCAAACATTTTATCTTTATGAAGTAACGAATGCATATTTACAAAAGACGGTGTCTTCAACAGTCGCAATTTCCATTTTTGAGCCTATGAAAATCCCAGAGCTTTCGAGAATTGGGACGCAGAAAGGTTTCCGTGAATGTTTGGCTAGGCATCTTAAGCATTCAAACTGTGCAACCAATACTTCTTCCGAACAGACTAAATGCAAATGAATGCGTAAATCTGTTGGAGGATGCATTGGATAATGTTCCATTAAAGCAAATGGCTTTCACAAATTTGTATAAATAAAGATTCCACATGCTATTTGGTGTGATACAAAATCATGGCTTACTAGAGGTGTTTTCTTTTGAACGATCGATAGTGAATATAGAAATTTTCAAATAAAAATACATTTCCTCGTATACCATCCTGTATTTAATTTTAACGAAGGATTTGAGATTACCTACTGAAATCTATTTTTAACGCCACTTTGAATAGCAATTAAATTATAATTATCTCTCAATTTGCCAGTAAAAATATGTATGCATGCAACATATTACACATGTATGTGTGTTTACACCACATGTTATTCTTCTCGTAAAGCATTAATCTGTCATTACCATTATCGTATCATGCTGGAACTGCTATGTTTGCAAAATACTTCATTTACAGTGATGTTTATCCAATTATGCGATAAGCGAACCTCGACAGAAATCTGCAAATATACTGTCAACGCTGTGGAAGTGTTATATTTTGTTTATCTGATTTGCGATATACAAAATTTGGACGTTCTCCAAAATTAATAGTGGTGTCAACCTTCATCATACAGCGCATGGGTCGCAGCATTGTGTTTTACGCGTTCTTTTTTGACAACGCACATCGTCGCCAGTAAGTTTTGAAGCCGTAATAAAAGAATATATCCCATAAATTTTATTGATATACCGTTATTGTAACAGTCTTTATGATTATATACGTCCGTAGGTAAAAACAGTTGCAAAATTTAGTTGTTGAGATGTAATACAATTTGACACGAAAAAATTTTGAAAGATATCCTGTGTAGTTTATAATGTTCTTTATTCTATCTATTCTATTATTATTGGATAGTCAGACTTTTAACAAAATGCTTCTAAATTTTATTTAAAAATTAAAAAAACCTCTACGTCCTGAACTTAAAAAATTTTTTATATATGTTGTTTACTAAACGTGTAACGAAAATAAATTCAGGGAGAATAGCCCAAGAAATACTTTGGGCTATTCTCCCTTTTTTGTTTGGAAAATATATGGCGATAAAGGTTTAGATATTTTAAAAATTATTAATGAACCCTCGTAATGAACTTTAAGTAAAATATAACGGTACAGGAAATGTCTAGAAATTCGATTTTATGTTATCTGCTTCTGGGCTTCCGGGCTGGAACCGCGTCACTGGTATAACTGCCGACGTTTCGTACCCACTCATATGGGACATCATCAGGGCTCAACTACTGCTACTGTCAGTCGCACTGAAACAATTTCAATGCAGTTATTTACGATCGCGGAAGTTTATTGCAGACCAAATTCGATTTTATGTTTTTAACAATATTCGGATTAGAAAGAATATATTTGTAGTCACACAATTCACAGAATTCTAAACAAGAACATTATATCTACATATGTATATAAAAATGTATAATACATTATAGAAAGGTAAATTTGCTTTTAAAAAAGAATGCGTATAATTATATATCAATTAATTTGCTTCGGACCCAATCAATGTTTTGAAATGTTTCCATATATCTCAAAAACGTGTAAGATTTCCCTTGTATTATCCTTGTATTCCTGTATTCTTGTTTATCCTTGTTTTCTTATTCTTCTTATCTTTGTATGCCAGAACATCAATAAGAGATAACAAAAATGCCCTAAACGCTCTTATTGCATGATATGTAGTTATTAAGGTTCAGGTATAATTTCTTGTAATAACCAGCTATATTGTAATATTTTGTACTAATCGTAGTAAAAAAAAATTCGATATATGACATCAGCTAATTAAGAATTTTATTTAAAAAATTATAAAAGTAAAAATCTAATGTAAAATTTAATTCTCAATGAGATCAATTAAACTAGAAAGAATTAAAAAAAATAATTTGAGGCGCATTAAAAAGAAAACAAAATTATTGGATCGTAGACGTGCTTAACGTACTGATTGCGTACAGAGTACAGGCCGAATGACTCTGTTTTTGCTCCCAGTGTGAGTTGCGGAATTACAGGTCATATGAGTAGGTCGATGATGCCTATGATTATGAGGAGTGAGTTAATTTGATTTCATTTCTACATTCAAAGACGAGTTTCTTTTGTATACAAATTTTAATCAATTTTCATAAAGTGAGGTTTCCATTTTTGGACAAAATTGTAAATCCTTTTTAAGAGTTATTAGTTCCGATTTTTAATATTAATTTTGTAAGTAAATAAAACGCCAAACTTACTGTATATCGCTTATTAATAATGATTAAATGTTTTTGAAAATAACATAATTTCCTTTATATATATATAAATTCTATTTCCTGCGACGTCATCGACCTGCTCATATAATTTTGTCTAAAAATTTGCCTTTTTATTCTGAATATCGCTAATACTTTGAAGATAATCCATTTTTTTCCATGAATATAAGTATGTACGAGGGAGCGTTTTTATATTCGCGGAATGGGGGACAAGGGGTGGAAATAAAAAAAATCAAATTATTTTTCTTTTTTAATATATTCACCTGCAAGACGGATACATTTTTCACATCTTTCAATTAATTTATTTATACCCTCATAAAAAAATGATTTCTCTTTATCTGCAAAATACGCCGAAACTGCCTCCTTGACTTCATCATCGGCAGTAAATTTTTTACCCCGCAGCTCTTTTTTCATTTTCGGAAACAGGTCTGGGCTGTAGGGTGGGTGATTCGTAATTTCGAAGCCCACCTTATGCAGGGCAGCTAACGCAACGCGGCTCTTGTGGACGGGCGCGTTGTCGTGCAAAAGCAGAACACCTTTTGTCAACTTTCCCCGTCTTTTCTCTTTAATGGCTTCTTTTAGTCGCTCTAATATTGAAGCGTAATATTCTCCGGTTATATAAACACCTTTATCTTTATAATCAATCAACAATATTCCTTCCGAGTCCCAAAATACCGCTGCCATGAGTTTCCCAGCTGATTGTGACACTTTAAATTTCTTGGGAGGTGCTGTGCCCTTTTTATGCCACTGCATGGAGTCTTGTTTGGACTCAGGTTCATAATGATGAACCCAAGTTTCGTCTCCAGTAACAATTCTACTCAATACACCATCCTTGTCTTCATTACAGAGGTCCAAAAATGCACGCGAACACTCTACGCGCTGTTGTTTTTGCGGCGGCGTGAGCATTCTCGGCACCCATCTTGCGCTGACCTTAGACATGCCGAGATGATCGTGTAGGATTTTAAAAATTGTTGTATCGGATACTCCAACCATTTCTGCGAGTTGTTTCTTCTTTAGTCGAGCATCTTCGTGTACAATTTGTTCAACTTTTTGGATAAGTGCTGGCGTGGTCACCTCAATGCTCCTGCCCGGCCTCGGGTCGTCTTCAAGGGATTCCCTTCCTTGTTTAAATAAACTATGCCACTTGTACACCATGGTTTTTCCTGGACAAGAGTCGCCGTAAACCAATGACATCTCATTCATTATGGTCGCGACTGATTTTCCTTGCCTGGTAAGGAACTTTATAACGGCACGATTTTCGATTTTTTCCATATTTCACTTTTCACTCCTGATTATGTTACTTGGTTGACGATAGCTCAAAGACTAACTGCCTAATAACAATGAAACTTCGTATTTATACTAATCATGAGTCGCTGCACAGGCCACGCCCCCAATGCGCCTACTCTCCCCTCTATAACCCGCTCATTCCGCGAATATAAAAACGTTCCCTCGTATATTTAATTTTGTTCAATTTAATAAATCGTATGTTGTAATCTATCGTTTTACTGATCTGAATGTTGTGCTACCTAGATGCTAGGCCTGATTGATACAAAAAATGGGCTCAGCTCATTAAAAATTAACAAAGAAGTCACTAAAGCGATTCTCAATTAAAAAGGTATGAGAATTCGTATCACGTAGATTTTATATTTAAAATTTATAGACACTCAATAAGCAGAAGGATTCTGTTAACGTTCTCCCTGGTTTGAGAGCCCTATTCAATTGAAATAAAACACATGAATGTTTTACACAATTTTATTTCATCAACGCGTTCTGTATATCAAGATGCGTGTATAAATAAAACAGTTCAAATAATAAACAGAAACACAGTTCAATTAATTGCTCTATACGCACAAATATACGTTTAAGTACGTACGCAACGTAACAGTTCAAAATACCTCACTTCGCGTTCAACGCATCGATGTACCCATGCACCCCCAATAGAGTCTAAATATTCGACACTGTCGATCTTGCACTTATTGGGGAAGCGTCATGCAACTACCCGGCATCGACAGTGATACAGCCGGTCAGGTAGGCCGATCTCGGTCCCTTGACATACGATGTGTACACGAAGACAGAAGTTGCTGCCGGTCAGTATATGTGGGTTGATTTGCGTATAAGAAAGAAAATATGATTACTATATAAAAGACATTACATAAAACAATAATATCACGAACCACATAATAATAATAATAATATACATAATAGTTCTACAATAAAAGTAAGATATTTTAATTTTAATATTAATTTAACAGGTTCAAAGAGCATAACACATCAATATGTCTTACAAACGGTAACTTCTACATTAAATTATGAAGACACCAATTAAATTTTTGTAAACTTCTCAAAGTTGAGAGAGAAAATATGAAATCAATATTCGAAATCTAAAATACATGTTTCTTTTACAAAAGAAAGAAACCATATACACACCTAAATATTTCTCAAATAGACAATAGTTGTCCCTGCATACATAAAAAACTCTTTCTTCACAGTTATTGCTTTTATTTCTTGAGTAATTGAATCTCCATTTTGATAACGAAACACACCGCGTAACTGTCGTAACAATCTAGACACGAAATCGCTTTACACGATTTTGTAAATTTCTATCATTAATATTTTGAACGTGGTCGCACAAGTTTCCTGTTTATATGACCATAACAGATATTCGAATGCTACTCAACTTACAATTCGCAGAGCCTTTTAATTTATCATTTCGTTGGTGTAAATGCGTTAAAAAAGAGTGGAAATCTGCGAGACAGTGAGAACGAAACAGACTCATAAAAATAGCTGTCCATTTTTGTATACAAACCTACACTTGAATAATAAATCTGAGTCAACGTGCATTTTTTTAAAGTACGTAACTATAATGAACGTTTTGTTCTTATATACATAGATGGTAGCTTTACAAGACATAAACGCATACGCACATGTTATAATAATAGAATTGAGAACGTGTTTTGTTAAACTGCTAACATTTTATTATTCTTAGAAAATTATTAACAACCAAATTTGTCGTTAGTCATCGTTTAAGTATATATTTTTTCAATTCCAAATCCCCCCCCTTCGAAGTTATCCTTTTTTCTTCATTAAAGAAGGCCTTAAGTATGTGACCATATTTGTATATACGAGGGAGCGTTTTTATATTCGCGGAATGAGCGGGTTGTAGAGGGGTGAGTAGGCGCATTGGGGGCGTGGCCTGTGCAGCGACTCATGATTAGTATAAATACGAAGTTTCATTGTTATTAGACAGTCTTTGAGCTATCGTCAACCAAGTAACATAATCAGGATCGAAAAGTGAAATATGGAAAAAATCGAATATCGTGCCGTTATAAAGTTCCTTACCAGGCAAGGAAAATCAGTCGCGACCATAATGAATGAGATGTCATTGGTTTACGGCGACTCTTGTCCAGGAAAAACCATCGTGTACAAGTGGCATAGTTTATTTAAACAAGAAAGGGAATCCCTTGAAGACGACCCGAGACCGGGCAGGAGCATTGAGGTGACCACGCCAGCACTTATCCAAAAAGTTGAACAAATTGTACTCGAAGATGCTCGACTAAAGAAGAAACAACTCGCAGAAATGGTTGGAGTATCCGATACAACAATTTTTAAAATCCTACACGATCATCTCGGCATGTCTAAGGTTAGCGCAAGATGGGTACCGAGAATGCTCACGCCGCCGCAAAAACAACAGCGCGTAGAGTGTTCGCGTGCATTTTTTGACCTCTGTAATGAAGACAAGGATGGTGTATTGAGTGGAATTGTTACTGGAGACGAAACTTGGGTTCATCATTATGAACCTGAGTCCAAACAAGACTCCATGCAGAGGCGTAAAAAGGGCACAGCACCTCCCAAGAAATTTGAAGTGTCACAATCAGCTGGGAAACTCATGGCAACGGTATTTTGGGACTCGTAAGGAATATTGTTGATTGATTATAAAGATAAAGGTGTTTCTATAACCGGAGAATATTACGCTTCAATATTAGAGCAACTAAAAGAAGCCATTAAAGAGAAAAGACGGGGAAAATTGACAAAAGGTGTTCTGCTTTTGCACGACAACGCGCCTGTCTACAAGAGCCGCGTTGCGTTAGCTGCCCTGCATAAGGTGGGCTTCGAAATTTTGAATCACCCACCCTACAGCCCAGGCCTGGCCCCGAGTGATTATTACCTGTTTCCGAAAATGAAAAAAGAGCTGCGGGATAAAAAATTTACTGCCGATGATGAAGTCAAGGAGGCAGTTTCGGCGTATTTTGCAGATAAAGAGAAATCATTTTTTTATGAGGGTATAAATAAATTAATTGAAAGATGTGAAAAATGTATCCGTCTTGCAGGTGAATATATTGAAAAAGAAAAATAATTTAGCTTTTTTTATTTCCACCCCTTGTCCCCCATTCCGCGAATATAAAAACGCTCCCTCGTATATATGTATAAAGTCTGTTGCAGAGAAAACCGAACTTTTTAAAATAAAAACAAAAGCTGCTATTTTGGTAAAATTTATCTATTTTATTCAAAGTAGTCGCCTTCGGCTTCAATACAACGTTTTCCATGGTCTATTAACATGTCGAATGAATTTTTTAGTTGATCTTTAGAGATGTCCTTCAAAATCGTTGTCGACGCATTTTTAAGGGCTTCGACGTCGGCGTAACGAAAATCAGTGATAAGCGTCTAGAGAGATGGTCTCTATTTTGTGTTTCCAAGGGAATTGTACCGCCATCAAATTGAGTGATTCCATGAAACAGAAGTGGCAAAAAATTGAAAGCCGATATTCACAAAAAGAGATGGTCTCTATTTTGTGAGTTTCCAAGTTTTTTTTTGTCTTCTGCCAGATCATTCCACAATTAATTTGGATGTGTACTGTCACCAAATTGAGTGATTCCATGAATTAGAAGCAGTTAAAATTGAGGGCCGATGGTCACACAAAAGCGATGATAGAGGCCATCGCTTTTGTGTCTTTTGTGTTTTGCGTTTCCTAGAGAATTGGTTTTCTATCTTCTGCCAGATAATTCTACAATTAATTCGGAAGTGTGCTGTCGTCGAATTGAGTAATTCCATGAAAGAGCAACGGCCAAAACCAACTTACAGGAAAGGTGTAGATTTTCACTATGATAACACCAGACCTCATACAAGTATTTTCACTATGATAATACTAGACTTCATACAAGTTTGATGACTCGCCAGAAATTGTTAAAACTTGGATGGGATAATAGTAGTAATAATACGTGCTTTTACATCGCCTAATAACTTAACGTCAATTACAAGAGATTTTGGCAGATCATGAACTATTATGCGTTCGTGGTGCGATTTATAACCTTCGACTGTCAGCATTCGTTTAAACGGGAAAGGGAAACATGAAAAGCCTATGACGTTCGATGTGGAAAGCCAGTAGTTCACTATTGAGCTATCGGCCGGCCGGATTTACTAGATGCATCTTATTCGCCAGATGTAGTACCCTCTGATTACTACTTGTTCCGATATTTACAGAATTCTTCAGGTGGACAAAACACTTAATTCCAGTGAGGACGTCAAAAATCACTTGGTTCAATTTTTATGTTACTATCAGAAAGATGATAAAATGTAGTGGACTAAATTGCTCAATATACAATTGAATAATACACTTACACGAGGGTGGTCCTATAAGAATCCGGCCTGAACTAGAGATGGCGCTAGTTGTTTGAAAAATATTAGAAAGTACATACTCTATAAAGTATATGTTTCAAATTTGAAGACGCCACGTTGTTTAGTATTTGTTTAGCAGACATCAATAGTGAACGTCAGTGAATTTGTAAAAATGGAGAAAATTGGTCATCGTTACGTGATACTTTTATTTGAAAGGCCTCAATCCAACCGATATAAAAGCTGAATTGGATTCTACTCTGGGTGAGACCGTTTCAACTGTAGGCGAGGTCATGGCAATGGTTTTTTTGGATGTGCGTGGAACAATTTTCATTGACTATCTTGAAAAAGGAAAAACAATCAACAGCGAATATTATGCGAACTTATTGCAACGTTTGAAGGAAGAAATCAAGCAAAAAATGCCCACATTTGACTAAGAAGGAAATGTTGTTTCATCAGGACAATGCACCAGCTCACAAATCCGTTATTGCAATGGTCAAAATTAATGAATTAAAGTTTTAATTGCTACCTCATGCACCCTAATCGCCAGATTTAGCCCCCTCGGATTATTTTCTGTTCTCAAACTTGAAAAAATGGCTCAGAAGTAAAAGATTTTCCAACGATGAAGAAGCGATGTCGGCAGTTAATGTCTATTTTGAGAAGCGAGACAGTTCTTATTATAGAAAGGGTATTGAACTTATTGAACATCGCTGGGAAAAGTGTATTGAGGTGAAAGGAGGTTATGTTGAACATGAAAAATAAATATATTTCTTTCCAAAATTTTTATGTTTCCTTTGTTAGGTCGGGTACTTCTGGGACCACCCTCGTATGCCATAAGAAATTGGTAACTTCCATGAGACAAAAAGACGAAATTTCTCTCTAATCAACTGCTTCGTAATTATATTAAATAGCGTTATTTCTCCAGTATCTTCCGGGACTCTCTCGTCTTTATGAATAAAACGTGTAAAGCATTAGCAAGCGCAAATGTCGTCAATAAAATGCCAGGATAAAGGAACATTTAGAAGCTTACGTGTCGTTTACGAGAAAAAAGGTCTCGAGACAACATGCATTATGTTACTATGTAACAATCTTGCTTTTGACTTTACTAAAAATAAAACAATTATGATTTCCGCAAAGTATATATACGAGGGTGATATGATAAACACATGTGTAAAAACAGTTTTAAAACATATTTAAACGATACATGACAGTTAATATTTAAATATTAGACGCAAAACTGAAGATGAACACACGAAAATAAATATGACCTATACTTTTGTTTTTTAATTACGTAGACCATTTTGTAACGACACATATACGAGGATGATATGATAAATATCTCACTTTATTCCTTCATATACCATAAATTAGTTTATTGTTTGACTTAATATTTTACATACTTTCTCAGCTAAGATTTACACGTAATCCATTTAAAAACATAGCGAAGTACGAGGATAGTTTGACAAGTAGTGACAATGACACATAGGTAGCGCTCTAATTGGTAAAACAAATGTATATATGTTTACATTCCGATATTTAGGTAAATCGGTTGATTAGTTTATTTTTGACAGCTGATTGAAAAAGAAGCAACACGTCGTTTTGTTAAAATGGAAAAAGCGAGTATCGTGCGGTGATTAAATACTTCGTAATTAAGGGTATGAAAGCTACCGAAATAAAAGACGAGTTACGGGAAACATTAGGTGAATCTGCTCCCTCATCCGCCACAACAAGTAGATGGGTAAATGAATTTAAACGTGGTAGAACAAGCTGTGTTGATGAAGCGCGCTCTGGAGCACCCAAAATCATGACTTCTAAGGAAATGATTATAAAACTCCATAATATTGTATTATTACGCAAGATCGACGACTCAAAGTGAGAGATATATCAGACATGGTAAACATTTCAACAGAACGCGTACACCACATTTTAACGAAAGAATTGGGCCTTTCCAAGCTTTCAGCAAGATGGGTGCCGCTATTGCTTACGATTGATCAAAAGTTCACTCGTTTGCACATTTACAATGAGTGTTTGGACCTTTATAAGCGGAATCCGGTTGATTTTTGTAGGCGATTTGTTACTTGCGATGAAACTTGGATACACTACAGTACACCCGAAACTAAACAATAGTCGAAACAATGGTTAGAACGTGGTTCTGCACCTCCAAAGAAAGCGAAAACCACTTTATCGGCAAACAAGGTGATGGCATCAATTTTTTGGTATTCGAAGGGCATTCTGCTCATTGATTACCTTCAGAAAGGTGCCACAATAAACGGACAATATTATGCAGAACTTCTACAAAAATTAAATGTTGAGATTCGTGCTAAACGGCCAGGAATGGCAAAGAAAGTGATTCTGTTTCACCAAGACCACGCTCCCTCGCATACCAGCACAGTTGCGATGTCCAAAATCCACGAGTTGCATTTCCAATTAGTACCGCATGCGCCTTATTCGCCAGATCTAGCCCCTTCTAACTTCCACCTTTTTCCAAAATTGAAAACGGCACTAGGTGGAAAGAAATTTTCGTCTAACGACGAGCTTATCATCTTCGTAAATGAGTATTTTGCAAGCCTTCCGGAATCGCGTTTTAGAGATGGCATAAGGGCATTGGAGCACCGTTGGAATAAATGTATTGCTCTTTTAGGAGAATATATTGAAAAATAAAAATTATTTTGTGTTTAAAAAATTCGTTTTTCTTTTCCATTCTCACTACTTGTCAAACTACCCTCGTATTTCAGTAAGAAATAGTTTAGAAAAAATTCATTTCAATTAATTAAATTAAAATTCTTTTAAAGGGAAACGTAATTATGGCGTTTTATTGCCTTTCAATGCATAGTTGGCCTGAATAGTTTCTATTTAAAAACATAAAACAATTATCACAGTAATGTACTTAACAACGATTTCTTTTAAGTACCCTACTTCTACTCAGAACGAATGTTGGTAATTAATTTTCATTCATTTCAAAATTCCCTATTTATTATTGAATGGATAAGAAAAAGTTGTTCAGCTCTGCTATTTAATAGAAATATTTTATTTATTTAATAAATATAAGCAATACAAATCGAAAGAATTGAACGATAAGTATTTTTTTTTTTTTTTTTTATAAGTAGTTACACAGTTTATTCGCTGCACATCAATTCGAATTTAAATGAAAAAGTGTTCTAATAAAACATGTAAATGAGAAAGTGAAGAGAAGTTGTAAAAATAATCGATTATTAAATTAAAAGCAAAATTTTTCTACAGAATAAAACGAATTCAATTCAATGTGAATACATTTTTTTTTAGTTGAAAGATCTATATCGACTGCTAGTACGAGGATTGCTGCAAAACTTTTTAGAAAAGGTATTAAAAATTATAAATTGCCCCTTTTAAACAAACGTCCGTTTTAAACAAAAAATTTACATTTAACACCTGTATATAATAATAATATATTTATTTATTTATTTATAAAAACATAGTACAATAACATACACATGTTGGAAGTATGTCAATACCTAAATAAACTATAATACAGCGTGTTTCAAAAAGAATATACGTATTACAAAGTATTAGTCTAGTTAGTCGTCTTTTGTTTTTCTTGGTAACCGTCATATGTTTAAAATGGATACTCCGCAGCAGAAATCATTTTGTTTTCTCGAGTTTGCAAAGTGCAATTCCGTGATTACAGTGCAAAGAAGTTTCAGGTCAAGATACGAAATTGATCCTCAGAATGAGTGGAACATTCGTAGATGGTATCGACAGTTTGTAGATACAGGCTGTGTATGTAAAGGTAAGAGTAATGGCCGCCCTTGTGTTTTTGAAGAAAATGTCGCACGAATTCAAACTGCACAAAGCATCGTGTTCAGTGATGAAGCGGCTTTCCATGTTAGTAGTCTGATAAACAAACACAATGTTTGAATTTAGGGTTTACGGAACCCACTAGCAGCCATTGAACATGTACGAGATTCACCTAAAATCAACATGTGCGATATCCCGATAATCTGTTTACGGCCCATTCTTCTTTGATGTAAACACGGTTAGCGGTCAGCAGTATCTCGCTATATTACAAAACTAGTTGTTTTCGATACTGCACGAAGACAACTTCATTTTTCAACAAGACGAAGCACCCCGTCACTGAAGTCGCCAAGTGTGTGAATATTTGAATGAAACCACGGTCACCGGATTTGACACCCTGTGACTTCTTCCTGTGGGGTTTCGTTAAAGACAACGTTTATGTACCACCACTCCCACAGAACCTGGAAGAGTTGAAGAACCGGATCCGTACTGCCATAATATCAGTGACAAAGGACATGCTTGCCCGAGTACGGGAGAAATTTGAGTATCGATTTGATATTGTTCGTGTCGCTGTTGGAGGACATATTGAACATCTTTAATCTGAAATTTGAGATTTGTAAATATGTGTGTAAAGTTTGTATGTCTTAAAGTTTAATAAATATATGCATTCGAAATACGTATATCCTTTTTGGAACACCCTGTATATAATGTAGAAAGTAAATTATATGTATAGGGAAGTAATAAAAATTCTTTTACGCTTGATTTGAAAGCTTTATTTTGATCAATGTTCGTCAGCTATACAGAATACGAAAATTAATGTGGAAAAGGGTTATATATCAACCTTAAGTGATTAAGTTAATCAACCACGGACTCCATCAAAATTGTCTGAGAAATCTGGTTTAGCAAAGCGTGTGTTAGTATAACGTAGCTGCAGTTTATTTATATTCGATTAAGAATGTGTATAATTACCATGAATTAGATATCTATGATAGCATATATATTTCAAAATCATAAACCATGTCGATGGAGGTCCGATCCCTTACTCATGTATGTTCATAGAAACGTAATATACGACCGATGAAAAGGTTCGCAAAAGCAGGGGAGTACCTTAAGATAGCTGCTTAGTTTAGAACTAGAACATAATTTAAATTATGCGAAACGAATTTACAGTGTGTGTTTGGCTTTCGACGGTGTAAGCCTGGTACATACTCAGCTTCTGTGCGGTTTTTCCCGTGGTTCCAGGTGCGACACTCTGATTAATTATCTGCTGATGATTACAACTTACTGTACAGAATTTCACTTCGAAAATTATTGCGGAAAGGTGTTATATTTAACCTTAATTGATTTATAATAACTGATATCAATCTTCCATTTCAGAAAGAACAGATTCGACAAGGTACTGTACATTTTTTTCGCAAATAAATAAACAAAATAAATTCTAGTAATACCATCTACATTTCAATTCACGCTTACGGAGATTCCTGGCGGTCTCACAGTCTACTATTTCCCGCAGTTTATCCGTTCAAGCCGTCACACATATATATATTTATGTATAATCGAAATAATTATGATAATCTGCTATTCCAAGTATTTCTAGAATTTATATTAAGGACGCGATCAGAATTTTAAGTTCGATCAATGCGTGCATTCTATTATATCCATCTGACGCGGTAGCATTAGCACAACACATGTGCTTTAT
Source organism: Dermolepida albohirtum (assembly GCA_031893035.1). Classification (NCBI taxonomy): domain Eukaryota; kingdom Metazoa; phylum Arthropoda; class Insecta; order Coleoptera; family Scarabaeidae; genus Dermolepida; species Dermolepida albohirtum. The sequence continues at coordinate 47,974 of JAVIWB010000667.1, forward strand.
GAGCTTGTTTTCTGCTGTGAAGTAATAGGGCGATTCTTACCGATGAGTTGGTCGAAAAGTTTATGGATAAGTATGGTATATCAAAATTACTAACAATTGGGAAAATAATTATTAATAAAGCTTTGCAAAAGCAGTGTTGAATTATGTAATAACTTGTTTTCATTTCATTTTATTTTTTCAACATTTCAACACATTTCTTTCTTCGTCATTTATTATCATTTCTTTTATATAATGTTTCGTTTGTGTATACATTTTTCTTTTTTTTCATATTACGAAATATTTATGTAATACAGTGCTTATTTGCAAATATTTTGTTATGATTTTCTTTTACATTACGCGTGACGTATTTAATAAAAATTATCATATTTTAAAAGAGCTGAAATTCATATAAAAAATTAATATAGACGTTTGTAATGTATACGATGGTAGCCGTTTATATTTCGGGAATAGCAAACAAAAAAAAATATTTTATTATCGAAAATAGTTTTATTGCTTTTCAAAATATTCTCCTTGAAAATCAATGCACTTTTGCATTCGTTTAAACCAATCCGAAAAGCATCGCTGCCACTGTGAAGACGGTTTCTCTAAAATATGAGTTTTGAAAGCCTCAACTGTCTCTTCCGGCGTACAAAACCGTTGACCATGAAGTTTATTCTTCACGTGTGGGAACAAAAAGAAATCACAGGGTGCTAGATCAGGGCTGTAAGGCTGCTCATCAATTTGTTTTGCCCGTTCAAATATTCAATTGTTTGAATCGCATAGTCATGATGGAGAATGATCTGTCGTTTTCGGTTTGTTTTCCTTATATCTTCAAAAACTGGCAAACAAATAGTTGTGTACCATTCGGAATTGATAGTTCAACAACTCTCTAAAGGCATGGTTGGAACGTGACCGGTTTTTCTGAAAAAACAGGCGACCATTTGTTTTGATGTGCTTCGAGCGCGACCAACTTTTGTTGGTTTTGGCTCATCTTGGAATACCCACACACTTGAATGCTGTTTACTATCGGGCTCATACGTATAGATCCAAGATTTATCACCTGTGACGATTTTATAAATGTTCTTTGAAGCACCACCATTTTATCTTTTGTACATTTCTTGGCACCAATCGACAGGAATCGTTTTTCTAGCGATTGTCGAGTCCCTTTTTGAGTTGTTGTCAAATTATGTGGTACCCAACGTGAACATAGCTTCTTAACTGCTAATTGTTCATGAAGGATCTTGTACACACTGGTGTTACTAATACCTAGAGATGCGTCGATCTCATGGTATGTCACATGATGGTCTTACATTATCAATTCAGACACTGCATTAACGTTTTCCGATACAACAACGTTTGTGGGACGACCTTCACGAAATTCATCCATTCTTTTGGAATAACAGTGTATAGTTTTCAAATGTCGTGTTTCTTTTCGTCGCACTTTATTCAATTATTCCCATTTCTAATAGAATGATCGAAGTGTTGTGGCGTATTTAGCTATTTGATGAATGTTCAAAAAGTGGCTAGAAGCTTCCATTAAAGTTCATTATTTAAATAGACATCATCATATGTTCTTTGAGGAAGGTGGTATGATGTTGAATCGCCTTCAAAAAGCACGTTGCATCGTAATAATATAAATAGTTTCAATTTCAATAACAGCGTACACCTTTCAAATGTTCGTGGTACCTGGCTCAATTATTTCCATTTCTAATAGAATATATTGTTGTGGCCTATTTAGCCTTTTAGTAGATGTTCAAAAGGTGTTGTTTGGAAGCTTCCGTTAAAATTCAGGACCCAATAGTTTTGCATATTTGTATTTTTGACCCCAGAGAGTAATTCATTAAGATCTTTAGAAGCTTGTTAAATTCGTCGAATCGCCGTAGAAAAGCACGTTGCATCGTAACAACCGAATTAGTTTCAATTTCAATAACAGTGTACACCTTCTGTTTGGCAAATATTTCGTGTATCTTTTCATGGCACCCGACTCAATTATTTCCATTTCGAATAGAATGTATTGTTGTGGCCTATTTAGCCTTTTGGTAGATGTCCAAAAGGTGTTGTTTGGAAGCTTCCGTTAAAGTTGAGGACCTAATAGTTTTGCATATTTGTATTTTTGACCCCAGAGAATAATTCATTAAGATCTTTAGAAGCTCATTAAATTCGTCGAATCGCTGTAGAAAAGCACGTTGCATCGTAACAACCGAATTAGTTTCAATTTCAATAACAGTGTACATCTTTCAAATGTCTGGCAAATATTTCGTGTATCTTTTCATGGCACCTGGCTCAATTATTCCCATTTCTAATAGATTGTATTGTTGTGGCCTATTTAGCCTTTTAGTAGATGTTCAAAAGGTGTTGTTTGGAAGCTTCCGTTAAAGTTGAGGACCTAATAGTTTTGCATATTTGTATTTTTGACCCCAGAGAATAATTCATTAAGATCTTTAGAAGCTCATTAAATTCGTCGAATCGCCTTAGAAAAGCACGTTGCATCGTAACAACCGAATTAGTTTCAATTTCAATAACAGTGTACATCTTTCAAATGTCTGGCAAATATTTCGTGTATCTTTTCGTGGTACCTAGCTCAATTATTCCCATTTTTAAAAGATTGTATTGTTGTGGCCTTTTTAGCTTTTTAGTAGATGTCCAAAAGGTGTTGTGTGGAAGCTTCCGTTAAAGTTGAGGACCTAATAGTTTTGCATATTTGTGTTTTTGACCCCAGAGAGTAATTCATTAAGATCTTTAGAAGCTTGTTAAATTCATCGATTCGCCGTAGAAAAGCACGTTGCATCGTAACAACCGAATTAGTTTCAATTTCAATAACAGTGTACACCTTCTGTTTGGCAAATATTTCGTGTATCTTTTCGTGGCACCCGGCTCAATTATTTCCATTTCGAATAGAATGTATTATTGTGGCCTATCTAGCCTTTTGGTAGATGTCCAAAAGGTGTTGTTTGGAAGCTTCCGTTAAAGTTGAGGACCTAATAGTTTTGCATATTTGTATTTTTGATCCCAGAAATTGCTGGGAGTAATTCCTTAAGATCTTTAGGAGCTTGTTAAATTTGTTTTTATTTTGTTTCCATATTTTTTATTGTCGATCTTTTCCCTTAATCGATGGGGGTATTTTGTTGTAACTATTATATAATATATTATTTTCATTATTTGCAGTTTTTATTTTTGGAATTTAGATAGGAATTGATTAGAAGTAACTTGATGGCTTTTTCTCTAAATTTGGAATCCGTTTTTTAAACTTAAATGGTTTAAGTGTATTTTTAGTAACTATTTGAATAGTATTAAATAATCGTGAAATTTATATGCAGAGAAATAAGGAATACTTATTGTATGCAAATACCAAATTGCCTTTTGTTTTTACAAATATTTAAACAGCAAACGTTTAGAAAGGATAACAGATTAAAGAGCAACAATAAGCTAAGTGGAAAGCGCTATATATACGTATACGCATATGATAGCTGATACTCGTGAAGATAACTAAGAGAATGTCTTGCAAAATTTTCAGTCCACGTAAAAACGACGATCTAAGCATAAATTTATTCGCTGATGCGTCTAATCATCATCACGGTTGGCGTTGGCACAAAACAAAAGACGTCGTCGAATTATTCTGAAACGTTATTCTTTTGTTATCGTCAAATGCATTTGTCTGTCATTCAATCGCTATCGTCGTTTACGTGAACAGAAACAAAAGCACGTCGGTGTGTGCACGTGTGTCGTTCATTTGTTTTGCGTATGGGTGCGTGAAAAAGTGTGCGTAAGTTCGTGTAGGGCACCTTTAATGACGGTCAATAATTTAATTTAAGTCTGTTTTGTTTTTTTTTCTTAATTTTTATTTTGAGGTGAGTTCGTTTTTTATGAGACGTATTGTATCGAGAGATTGTAATTATTGAGCAAAGAAAGCTCGGAAATTTTGAAAGGGAAAATTTAATTTGGAACTTTGGTCTGGTAACTGTAACAGATTGATGTTAGCCACGTATTTTACTTAATTTAAATCCTTAATTTTGGGAATTTGCAAAAATTTTTGGAAAATTAAACTCGGAAAATGTTACTTGCTATTTAGTAGTACCCTAGCTGAGTAAATAGACTCAATATTTTTAAATAAATGTATCGGTGTAATTATGTTAAATAAATTTTATAATACACGTAAGCACGAGTGTTTAATTTTACTTACTCCCAGGAAGACTTTTGGTACTATATTTGTATATTATTTATTTATCAAATCCACACAGCCTATTAGTTTTCTGAAGCATAGATTACATTATTTTCTAGTTAATCTTGAACTATATTGTTTAAAAGACTATTTAAACTTGTAACATTTTGTATAACTAATTCGTTCGTTATATGTTTGTATTATTTTTCTTTTAATTTACTTTGTTTCATTATTAATGTTTTGACTTTTATTTTTGTAAAAATTTACAAATACAATAAATATTATTATTATTATTATTATTATTATTATTTTTCTTTTTTTTTATTAGCATTTAAATTGATTTTAAATTTATTTTTATATTCTTATGATCATGGTACCATGTTTGCATAGTTAAAGTTGAAAAGAATGCAAACAAAATTTTAAATATTTAGAAATATATTTCATGAATTTACGAAACGTAATTAAAAAAATTTAAAAAAATAAAGAATAAAGTGAAGGTCTACCAGGACCATAATTTAAGATATAAGAAAGATTCAAATATTTATAAAAATATTTTTTCCTGTTGATAAATATTTCCCTGGAGTAGTTTTCTTAAATCTTGTATGCTTACATTGGAAAGATATGGATTGGCAAATTTATTGGCTTAGCAATCTGAAACATGATTTTCCATGGTTTATCAAAAATTTTTATAAAAGTAGCCTAAAGCACGTATGTACATATTTAAAATTTTTACGTCAACAGTGAACATACATCAGTTTAATGAAAAAATATGAAGAGTTATACACAGTCTGTCGCAGAGAAAACCGAGGTTTTTTAAAATAAAAACAAAAGCTTACTATTGTGGTAAAATTAATTTACTTTATTCAAAGTACACGCCTTCAACTTCAATAAAACATTTTGCACGGTCAATTAACACGTCGAAAGAATTTTTAAGTTTATCTTTAGAGATGTCCTTCAAGATCGCTGTCGACGCTTTTTTAATGGCTTCGACGTCGACATAACGCTGTCCTTTCATAGGCAAATGTAGTTTGGAGAACAGATAGAAATCACGGCTGGCTAAATCCGGTAAATACGGTGAATGGTTGATGGTTAAAATGCCATTTGTTATTAGGAAGTCAGTGATAAGCGTCGAGCGATGAGATGGTGCATTATCATGTAACAAACGCCAGCTACTATTTTCACGATATTGAGGGCGCACACGACGAATACGCGCCAAAAGACGCTTCATAACACCAATATACAGCATTGACTGTTCGACTAGTTAGTACAAACTCTTTGTGCACTATGCCTTTCGAATCATAAAAACAAATCAATATTGTCTTCACTTTTGACTTCTCCAAACGACTTTTTTTCGGTCTTTCTTCGCTTGGATGCTTCCATTCAGAGCTTTGACACTTGGTTTCTGGATTATATTGAAAACAACACGTCGCCTCGCTAGTTACCATAGAATAGTTATAGTTTTCGTCCTCTTTTGAGTCTTTAATCAAGTCTGTACAATGTTGAATTCAGTTAGCTTGTGTGGTACAAACACAAATCTTTCTCAGTCCCAAATGCTGTGTCAAAATGCGATGAATTGAATATTTGGAAATATTTAATTCAATTCCCACGTATCACAATGAGGATTTCAGCTCATTTCTGATAAATTACTTTCCATAACTACAGATTTTTTTACACCAACATGTTCATCGTCATTTATGTCCGTATGACCGTCTTTAAATCATTTATACCACGCACACACACTCGTACGTGATAAACACGCATCACCATACACTTGTTTCATGAATCAAACGTTTCAGTAAACGATTTACCGACTTTAAAACAGAACTTGATATTTGGTCTTTGTTCAAAATTCATTTTTCGACCAATGCCAAATACACACTGTTACTTAATGCGCAATTTCTCTGCTTCTAATGATGCAAATGTCATATTTTGACATAACATTAGTGAAAGATCTACCTTACCGACGCATGTTTTTTTTTAAATAGATGGCGCCACTAAGAATTACTATTTTAAAAATTCATTTTTCTCTGCGACAAACTTTGTATGATAAGTTATATCATTACAAAATTTAGGCGTTCAAGCACATTAATTTTTAATCGGACATTTTCTACAGTATTTTACAATATGTATACTCTATACATAACCATGGCTAATTTCCCTTTTTTTGTAATATTTACAATGTTTACTTTGGCGGAGGATGGGTTCAGTTCTGTAAAAGCTACTATTCTAGAGAATTAATTAGCTGATTCCCAAATTTTTTTGAATGGACTTGTTACTCTTTTTTTATACTCCTCACGTAACCAGGAATATTGCAATATTAATAATGGTTACTTCTGCTGACGAATGAATTCTTTTCTGTAAGAGCTACTACATGAATTAAATCTTATCTTAGTTATAAATAATTTTTGGTTTTAAAGAGAACAATTTGATGTTTCGACAATTTCACTGTCATCTTCTGGAGTAAACAATAATCAAAATTTCTTTAGGCGAATGCATTTATAACAATTTTAATTATTACTAACAAATTAAACAGGTAATAATGCCCAATTTGCAATTCTGCAATCGCAAAACAACTATAATTAACGAATAAGAGTAACAATAGGTAGCTACTCGATATTGTTTTACAATACTGACTCATGAAAAACAACTCATCTCATTACAAAAGCAATATACGTATTTTTCAATATTTTTTGATAATGTAAGGACGGGTTTAATTAATAGCTTATATTTCGAATGCCACATGATACTGATTTGAAACTTTCAATATTTTTTTATTAATTTTTGATATTAGCGAGAACTCCTGACGATTGTCTTTCACTGACCTACGACCATTTTTAAAATAACTGTGCCACTCGCTTGTTTTCTAAGAATTGTCACCAATACCAATAAATTATAAAACTTTTAATGTTTTGGTAGCATTAATTTCACCAGGTAACAAAGATCACCAGACTTAAATCCTCTACATTATTTTTTATGGGAAAGACTGGGAAAGAATTTGGTTTATGCGAAACAACTTGGAAATAGGGAAGAACTTGTGGGTAGAATTATGGATGCCACAGAAACTATTTGTGTTGATTCTGAGACTATTTGTAGAGCCACCTCTTCAATTCTTAGAACAGCTGGACTATGGATACAACAACTGGGTGGACACATTGAACAACTAATTCAATAAAGCGATTTATTTTTTAAATGATTCTGATTTTTGAGATGTTTTTTGCAGCGATACGTAATATCTGCATTCGTAGCGTTATCTACAACTACAAATGTTTCTAGCTCAGTTACAATAGAGTTTTGGACATATGTTCATGTGACATTTTTAACATGAAATTGCTTCAGTAACATATTCTTAAGCTGCGGCAGTCATGTCATGGGATACTCGGTATGTACGAGGATTATTTTTTAAATAAAGGTTATAAGTATTTGAATTCTACTGTCAAAATCTGCATGCATAGAAGCCCAATCCATGAGTGCAGTTTTCTCTTCTCCATCGTCGTTGAACCGTTGACCATCAAGGAACTCCTTTAAGTACTGAACCAGGTGAAAATCACTGGGCGCAAGAACTGGACTTTAAGGTTGATGATCCAGTTATTCCCATCCAAAAGACTTTATTAGACCTTGTGTTTGGTCAGTTTTATTAAAGACCTGTATAAGAGAAATATGTGCATAGCTCCTTTTAGAATATATAGATAATATTTCCCATCACATTTCGTCTTCAGCATTGATTTTCCAGTTCAGCTTATGTCCCTGCCTTCAGATCTATTAACAAAGTGTTCTTCTAATTCCTCATAGATGTGCTTCTTCCTTTTCAGCTACCTTCTTACCTTCATGTTATGTGTTTCATCAATCATCTATTTGACATAACTAAACCACAATTAACATCGAATTTTTTTATTTTTATAATTAGTGGTTTAATAAAAGCTTTAAGTAACGAAACAGGTGAATCACTAAGAGCAAAGACTAGACTGTAAGGTGAATTATCCAGTTACTTCCATCCAAAACGCTTTATTAGATCTCGGCACCGAAAGACAGGTCACTTCGTCTTGTCACGTCGAGCTTTTTTAAGGTCATACAACACGCATCAGAATTGATTGTTGTGCCCCTTGAACAAAATCCCTTTCATGTCTCAAATGATGACTACCATGATCTTTCGTGCTAAAATTGTCATTGATGCATATCGCCATTCCATTGATTGTCGCTTGGATTCAAAGGTCATGTGAAACATCTAAGTCGCATCTCCTGTAACAATGTGGTCCAAAATTAAATTCTCCTTACTGATCGTATCGAGTTAAAAAAGACAAAGCACAGACTTTTCGTTTTTTAATCGTTAGCAAGCAATCTCAGAATCCATCGATACCACAATCTTCGATACTTAAGCTTTTCCGAAACAAAGCTGTACAAAATTGACGTTGAAATTTGTGGAAGATCAGTTCATAACTTTGAAATCATTATTCGTCGGTCTCCTCGAATCTTGCAGTCTATATCGTGAACGTGAACGTGGCTTAGCATCCTTGAACATTCTCATCGAATTTCGAACGTTACTATCACTCACACATAACACGGTGAATCGTCGGTCTTCTCGAATTTTGCTGTCTATGTCACGAACCAAATCTTTAGATATCAGAGATGGTCGGTGTGAACATGGCTTAGCATGCACAGTAACCCGCCCGTCCTTGAACATTCTTATCCAATTTCGAACGTTACTATCACTCACACATAACACGGTGAATTTCCTCCTGCTAAGTTTCTTACACTCAAAAATTTAATTGCAAATCGTATCTCACAGTCGGCAAGTGAATCAATTTTCTTAAACGTTATAAACTACAGCATGGTATATAGACAGACGATAAGGATGCAAATGGCGTCTAGACGCCCCAAAGTATGTTGGGAGCATAGGCGCATGCGCATTGCGACGATCGTCCGTCATTCTCGTTCTCATTCATAAATGGATGTTATTTAATAAATAACCCTCGTACATATGTTTGTCTATACATAATTTATTCCTTTTTTAAGTAGTTCCCTATCTTTGCTTTTCCATTCAAACGATAAGTTGTATTCAGTGTCGAATTTAGGATTTAATACGCTCAAAAAACTAACTGAAATATGGATGGAACAGACAGACGATACGGTTGCAAATAGCGTCTAAACGCCGCAAAGTATGTTGGGAGCAGAGGCGCATGCGCATTACGACGATCGTCCTTCATTCTCGTTCTTATTCATAAATGGATCTTATTTAATAAATAACCCTCGCTACTCTATTTTTAAAATGCTGCTATAATAAACCATATATATATATATACAGTATTGTGCAAATTAATGGAATCAAACACAATGTAACTAAGAAAACCGTTTATTTGTCATATAATCATGATGAGATGGTATAAAATTATAAATTACTAGTAATTTAATAAGAGATATGCCCTCCTTTGGCTGCGATGACAGCCTGAACTCTTTTCGGCATGGAATCTATTAATTTTTGACAGTTTTCCTTTATTTTCTCGTCCCGAAACCACAGCTGAATTACTGCTTCTATCAATTTTGTCTTCGTTGTACAGTCCATTTTATGTAACCTAGCCTTACGAATGGCCCACAGATTTTCAATTGGGTTTAAGTCTGGAGAATTGCCAGGCCAGTCGAGGAGAGTTATTCTTTTTTCCTTGAAACATTTGACCATAACCTTCGATTTGTGGCATGGAGCTGAGTCCTGTTGGAAAATTGCACCTCCGTTAGGCTCACATTTCTTTAGATCTTTTCCCAAATACTTATCCAGTAGCTCTTTATATTTCCGGCTGTTCATCGTGCCTTCTATAGGCACCAGCGATCCAGTCCTGTATGAAAAACATCCCCAAAACATCTTCATTACAGGATGTTTGACAGTCTGATCGATATGAGCTGCAGTGAGTTTTTCATCTCCACTTTTTCTCACGAATTTTGATCGCTGCCCCTGCACCAAAAAATGGGACTCGTCTGAGAATAACACCTTTCTTCAGTCTTCCTCATTCCATCCGGCATATTTCTTGGCCCAAATAAGCCTTTGCTTCATCATTCGTTGAGTGAGGAGTTGCTTCTTCTGTGGTCGAATGGCTTTTCTTCCAGACTCTAAAAGTATCCTACGAACTGTCGAATCATGCACTTTCACTCCAGCGTCGGCTAAGTCTTTTTGTAGTTCAAAACTAGTTTTTCTCGGGTTCAGCTTGCTATTTCTGACCAAAAAAGTGACATCCCGGGGTGTCATCTTCCTCTTTCTCCCACATTTTGCCGCTCGTTTCACTTCAACTATTCCGGTATTCTTTTTTTGCTTTAGGATCTTGCTTACTGCTCCTTGACTAACACCACATTCCTGAGCAATATTTCTCTGTGTTATTGAAGTGTGTTCACTTAATGTGACAATCTTCTCACGTTTTCTGGGCGTGATATCCATATCGCGAACAACCGGTAAAAGCACAATATAAATCAAATTTTGAACTTTGAAAGAGTGTATGTGAACAAACTCTCTAAAACGCACTGAATAACTGTGTAATATGTTCCCAGTGATATAGGTTTTGTTTTTTGATGTAAAACTTCTGTCAGAACTGCCTAACAATGTTGCCACATGCAGAAAACTAAAGAAATAGTCATGATTCCATTAATTTGCACAATACTGTATATATATATATATATATATATATATATATATATTATTTTTTTTTATTCAAATAACGTACATTATATTATCGATTCCCAAACAATTTGTGAATTTTATAATAAAAATATATTATTTCTACACGGTGTAATATATGTATGTACATCTACATAATCTTATTTTTTAAACGCCCTGTATAATATACCAGTAGCACAGAAAATTGAATACAACAATGGTAATAAAAGATATGAATACACCGCAAAAGAACACGTACGGTACACGAATCGGTAAAAAAAATGAAAATGAAAAAAAGGTACTACAACTTTGCTTCAATAAATTCATTGTACCGCATGCCAGGAAAGCATAATTAATTTTTATGTTGTTTTAATATCACTACTCGTATATAAGCGTACAGCGTATGGTGGCACAGTTTTCACGGCACGATGCCGCTTCCTACCAACGGTGGATCAAATTGGAAACGTGGTGGACTGCCTGAAATGGTCCAAGATGAGATTCTTCTGTCTCATAGTTCTCTAGTTCTTGTACAAAGAGTTCCTCGACCTTACCAATCCAATCGCACGTTATTTCCCGGCACATACCAAAAATCTATTAACGTTTTTTTTCGTCTTCCACATACTGTTCCCCTTTAGATACGTTTTTAATGAAATTTCTTTTTTTAAGTTGGAATTAACTATTCGGGAACATCCGTGTATTTAAACGTTATTATATACATATTCTTTTTAATTTCATGTTTACCGTATTTGACCTAATTTTCTACATTATACCACTGAACAAATCCTATGTAATTTCCTCGTCCACACCAGCAAGTATCCGTCTATCTCTTTGTTTTATAATAACTCCGCGGTAATGGAAATATAACACATTTCAAAACGAAAACAAACAGAATTCCGTTTATTATTAAGCGACATTTTATTATTTTTTTCAACATTACCTAGTGTTTTATTCTCTCTCTCTCTGTCTCTCATTTTTATTTCACTCTTTTATTCCTTCATCCTTCGTAGCGTTCGTATCATTTTGACATTTTTTTTTCGTTCGTTATTCGATTCCGTTTTGTTTCGCGTTAATGATTGTCGCGGAGTCGGCCGTTTGTGTGTTTTGTTTCGCGTGCTGTTATCACGATGGTTATTTGATCGCCTCCGTTGTGTTTTCGTTCGTTAATTTTTACGGTATTCGTAGTATTGAACAGGAATCACGGAGAAGATGAAAGAGGAAATTTTTAGTTGCGTTAAGGGTTGTGTCAGCAATGAAACGCTGAGGGAACGTGTGAAAACGGACAGGAAAAAGAAGAAAATTAAAACGAAAAACAATGGGAAAGCTTTCATAATGCAGAGCGAAGTGAAGATTAGGAGAACTAGAAACTGTAAGTTAATTTCATTTCTTAAAATATCTTCATTAAAAGTACGAAGAAAAAATCGTTTGTACGAATCGATTTCATGGTAAGAAATTAAAATATTTCTTGCTAAATTCTTATGTTTGTGTATGATAATGTTACTTATGATGTACATGCTAATTGATGTAAATTCATTAAGTAATTAATTAGCATTGAATTTTTTTAACTAAATTGTATATTAAAGTCTTCAATATTACGTATAGAAACAATAAAAAAACTCGAGGAAGTTTTGGAGTATTAAATTTTTATACTTTTTCATTTGACAATTAAAAGAGGATTATGTATATTTATTTTTAAACATAATATTTCCAATTAATTTTCATTTTTTTCCAATTATTACTGAAAATATATATTTTACTTTTTTCTTTCTAATTCCCGAATCAAAATACTTTTTTTTTACTACATACCGGTAGTATTAATCTCCGAAATTCAGATAAAAATTCCAATAAATATTTATTTTATTTTTATTATTTTAAAAAATATATACCTTATTTATACAATTATCAATAAACTTGATTTGAGAATTAAAAAAAGAATTGTGCACATAAAAATATTTTTAAATAAAAGTTTTAATAATTCCTTTTCATTTTTTCCAATTATTGTTGAAACTACCTATTTTATTGTTTTCTTTACAATTCCCTAATCAAATTCCTTTTCTTTGCTATATATCAGTAGTTTTAATTACTAGACTAACTGGAACATGGATGCGGATAATTTGGATGGAATTTAATCGCATCGTGTTAATGTAATGTTTAAAGTTCCAAAAGAATTAGACAACTTGATTCATTATTTCTTTCCAATAAAGTGATTTAAAAGCTACTCTATATTTACAACGCTGTTATAATAAACCATGGATGTATATATATATATACAATATTGTGCAAATTAATGGAATCAAACACAATATAACTAAGGAAACCATTTATTTGTCATATAATCACGATGAGATGGTATAAAATTATAAATTACTAGTAATCTAATAAGAGATATGCCCTCCATTGGCTGCGATGACATCCTCAACTCTTTTCGGCACGGAATCTATTAATTTTTGAGTTTTCCTTTATTTTCTCATCCCGAAACCACACCTGAATTACTGCTTCTATCAATTTTGTCTTCGTTGCACAGTCTATTTTATGTAACTTAGCCTTACAAATGGCCCGCAGATTTTCAATTGGGTTTTAGTCTGGAGAATTGCCAGGCCAGTCGAGGAGAGTTATTCCTTTTTCCTTGAAATATTTGACCATAACCTTCGATTTGTGGCATGGAGCTGAGTCCTGTTGGAAAATTGCACCTCCGTTTGGCTCACATTTCTTTGGATCTTTTCCCAAATACTTATCCAGTAGCTCTTTATATATCCGGCTGTTCATCATGCCTATAGGCACCAGCGATCCAGTCCCCATGTATGAAAAACATCCCCAAAACATCTTCTTTACAGGATGTTTGACAGTCTGATTGATACGAGCTGCAGTGAGTTTTTCATCTCCACTTTTTCTCACGAATTTTGATCGCTGCCCAAGCACCAAAAATTGGGATTCGTCTGAGAACAACACCTTTCATCAGTCTTCCTTATTCCATCCGGCATATTTCTTGGTCCAAATAAGCCTCTGCTTCATCATTCGTTGAGTGAGGAGTTCCTTCTTCTGTGGTCGAATGGCTTTTCTTCCAGAGTCTAGAAGTCTCCTACGAACTGTCGAGTCATGCACTTTCACTCCAGTGTCAGCTAAGTCTTTTCGTAGTTCAAAACTAGTTTTTCTTGGGTTCAGCTTGCTATAGTAAGTAAGAAATTAAAATATTTCTTGCTAAATTCTTATGTTTGTGTATGATAATGTCAATTATGATATACATGCTAATGGATGTAAATTTATTAAGCAATTAATTAGCATTGAATTTTTTTAACTAAATTGTATATTAAAGTCTTCAATATTACGTATAGAAACAAAAGAAAACTCGAGTAAGTTGTGGAGTATTAAATTTTTATACTTTTTTATTTGACAATTAAAAGAGGATTATGTATATTTATTTTTAAATAAAATATTCCCAATTAACTTTAATTTTTTTCCTATTATTATTGAAAATATATATTTTACTTTTTTGTTTATAATTCCCGAATCAAAATACATTTTTTTGACTACATACCAATAGTATTAATCTCCGAAATTCAGATAAAAACTGCAATTATAAATATTTATTTTATTTTTATTATTTTAAAAAATATATACTTTATTTATACAATTATTAATAATCTATATATATAATTTTTAATATTTTTAAAAGTCTTAGTAATTCCTTTCCATTTTTTCAAAAATATTGTTGAAATTATATATTTTTCTTTTTCCTTCATAATTCCCGAATCAAATTATTTTTTTATCTGTGAAATTCAGATAATAAGTCCAACAATTATAAATACTTATTTATTTTATTTTTCCTATATTAAAAAATACATACCTTATTTATACGAGGGAGCGTTTTTATATTCGCGGAATGGGGGACAAGGGGTGGAAATAAAAAAACCAAATTATTTTTCTTTTTCAATATATTCACCTGCAAGACGGATACATTTTTCACATCTTTCAATTAATTTATTTATACCCTCATAAAAAAATGATTTCTCTTTATCTGCAAAATACGCCGAAACTGCCTCCTTGACTTCATCATCGGCAGTAAATTTTTTACCCCGCAGCTCTTTTTTCATTTTCGGAAACAGGTAATAATCACTCGGGGCCAGGTCTGGGCTATAGGGTGGGTGATTCACAATTTCGAAGCCCACCTTATGCAGGGCAGCTAACGCAACGCGGCTCTTGTGAACGGGCGCGTTGTCGTGCAAAAGCAGAACACCTTTTGTCAATTTTCCCCGTCTTTTCTCTTTAATGGCTTCTTTTAGTCGCTCTAATATTGAAGCGTAATATTCTCCGGTTATAGAAACACCTTTATCTTTATAATCAATCGACAACATTCCTTCCGAGTCCCAAAATACCGTTGCCATGAGTTTCCCAGCTGATGGTGACACTTTAAATTTCTTGGGAGGTGCTGTGCCCTTTTTATGCCACTGCATGGAGTCTTGTTTGGACTCAGGTTCATAAAGATGAACCCAAGTTTCGTCTTCAGTAACAATTCCACTCAATACACCATCCTTGTCTTCATTACAGAGGTCCAAAAATGCACGCGAACACTCTACGCGCTGTTGTTTTTGCGGCGGCGTGAGCATTCTCGGCACCCATCTTGCGCTGACCTTAGACATGCCGAGATGATCGTGTAGGATTTTAAAAATTGTTGTATCGGATACTCCAACCATTTCTGCGAGTTGTTTCTTCTTTAGTCGAGCATCTTCGAGTACAATTTGTTCAACTTTTTGGATAAGTGCTGGCGTGGTCACCTCAATGCTCCTGCCCGGCCTCGGGTCGTCTTCAAGGGATTCCTTTCCTTGTTTAAATAAACTATGCCACTTGTACACCATGGTTTTTCCTGGACAAGAGTCGCCGTAAACCAATGACATCTCATTCATTATGGTCGCGACTGATTTTCCTTGCTTGGTAAGGAACTTTATAACGGCACGATATTCGATTTTTTCCATATTTCACTTTTCACTCCTGATTACGTTACTTGGTTGACGATAGCTCAAAGACTAACTGTCTAATAACAATGAAACTTCGTATTTATACTAATCATGAGTCGCTGCACAGGCCACGCCCCAATGCGCCTACTCACCCCTCTACAACCCGCTCATTCCGCGAATATAAAAACGCTCCCTCGTACAATTATCAATAAACTTGGTTTGAGAATTAAGAAAACAATTGTGCACATATAAATATTTTTAAATAAAAGTTTTAATAATTCCTTTTCATTTTTTTCCAATTATTGTTGAAACTATTTATTGTTTTCTTTACAATTCCCGAATCAAATTCCTTTTTTTTTTGCTATATATCAGTAGTATTAATCTCCGAAATTCAGATAAAAATTCCAATTATAAATATTTATTTTATTTTTACTGAAGGCTGTTTCAAATTTCGCGGTTTTTTTTAAAGAATAAATAAAACACATAATTTGTAATCACTTCGAAAAACTTTTTATTGGTAATTAAAATATCAGTTACGACATTTATATGCGAAAAATAATATCTGCCAAATGGCCTCCTCTTGCAGCTCCACAGTTGTCCACTCTTTCGTTAAAATTTCCAATGACATTTTGACATAATTGAGGCTCTATCTCACCGATGACACGAATAATTTCATCTTTCAAAGCAGGAATTGATTGTGGATTGTTGTTATAAACCTGACTTTTCATACAACTCCAAAGAAAATAGTCTAACGGTATCAAATCATATGATCTTAGTGACCAATTAACATCACCGTTTCTTGAGATTACACGTCCTGGAAATTTTTTTTTCAATAAATCAATTGATTCGTGTACAAAGTGAGGTGTAGCGCCATCCTGTTGGAACCACATATCCTCTAGATCAATATTCATTAATTCAGGCCGCAAAGATTCGGTTATCATCCGACGATATCGATCACCATTGACAGTTACAGCTTCACCAGCAGCATTTTCAAAGAAGTAATGTCCAATTACACCACCTGACCATGAAGCACACCAAACAGTAACTCGTTTAGGATGTATAGGTTTCTCATGAATAATTCGTGAATTTTCTTAACCCCAGATACGGCAATTTTGTTTATTAACATAGCCATCAATTTCAAAATGTGCCTCATCGGAGAACATTATCTTTTGAGAAAAAACAAGACCCAGACAAATTCAGTACGCCATCTATATTTTATTTACTCTAAAAAAAACCGCGCAATTTGAAACAGTCTTTATGCATGTATTTACAAAAAGATAGGGCTTGTTAAATTTATATTTTGAATTACTTAGATTTTATTAAACATACAAATTCTTATCTCAAAATAACGTCGTCCCCTCTTCAAACTGTTGTAATAAAAAATATGGTCCCTAATTTTTCCATACCAAAAACTTGATCCCATACATTGTTTATAGAAAACAATTGCGAATGAAAAATTCTGATTATTGTTTATTTCTCCCAAAAGCTGCTCGGTGGCTTTTTAGCACTCTTCTTTCTTAATCTTGGGCATAAAATGTATTGCTAACACTGTATATAAATGGATTATGTTTATAAGGTTTTAGATTTAAAGGAGGCTTTTTTCGTTTGTAATTTTTCATGAGCTAAAGCTGGTTATTCATCGCCCGGTCTGAATTTCATTTTTAATTGATATAGTTTTGTAAACGATCCAAACTTATTCAAATTATTTTCTAATTAGGAAATAGTTTTTAATTTCACCGGCTTCCTTCCACGTAGCGTTGATAATACATTTTTCTAGCGTCAGCACTATTTCTATTGCTAGCATAATAACAACAAAGCATATCATTTCTTTCTTCGCTTATATAAAATCGATATTAGTAATCAATGAGACATTTGTAATTGATGATCTGAAGTATTTATTACAAGGGTTATATGTTATTAGAGCTAGAATGAAATTTGAGGAACTTGTTTATGTTATTTCGTTTTTACAGTTACCAAAAAATCATTTCGACAAATACGTAACAGTATTTAATCACTGAAGGTTGATATATAACCCCTTTCCACATTAATTTTCGTATTCTGTATACGCATTTCGACAACTAAGTTGGCATCATCAGCAGATAATACACAGTGTCGCACCTGGAAAACTACGGCAAAATACCCGTACGAAAACCGGAATTTGTTTTCGTAGGGGTCTTTTGCCGTACCGTTGAAAGCCAAAACGCACATTGTTTAATTATCTGCCGATGATGACAACTTAGTTGTCGAAAAACGTATACAGAATACGAAAATTAATGCGGAAAGGGGTTATATATCACCCTTCAGTGATTAAGTTAATCAACCACACGCTCCATTAAAATTACGTAACAATACAAAGGGTACTAGGAAAGTTTTGCAATACAACTTTGTTTATTTAATTTTTTCAAAATAATTTCCTCTACATTTCTGCCTAGTTTCACTAGGGAGTAAAGCACACTCGTTGTCCCAAGCCCGCAGAAGGTCCTCATCACTGGAAAACCGCCTCCCCTTTAGCTTCGTTTTCACAGTGTTCCAAAATTCCAGTCGATTTGAAAAATACATTTTCTTCTTAACAGATCGGGATTTTCTGACAACTACGGGTGTGTCCTCATCAACAAAGACCCAAACTTTGTTTTGAGCTTTGGTCGGCATATCGTAATAGTACAGCCAAATCTCGTCATCTGTCGCGATGTTATTCACATACCGAGATTGTTCCTTATTAAACTTTTCTAGCATCCCCCGGCACCAAGTCACACGTCGTGTCATCTGCTCTTCAGTTAGTCGATGCGGCACCCAGAGAAAACAAAGTTGCTTCACGTGCAAATGATCTTGCAGAATCGAACGAATTGCTGGTGCATTTAGGCCTGAAGTACCCTCTATCTGTTGGTAGGTCACTCGCCTGTCCTCGCCAAGCACTTTCCTCACAGTAGTAACGTTTTTCTCCGTAACTGACGTTCGTACCCTTCCCAGCCTCTCAACATCCTCCACAGTTAAATTTGCCCTTTGAAATACTCCATACCTCCTGAATATCGTTGTGCGATGTGGACAAACATCACCTAGTGCAAGAGTCATTTCTTCGAAGCACTGGTCTGTGTTTAAACCACGCACGAAATTATAACGCAAAACTGCCCTTATCTCATTTCGTGACCACGATGCCATTGCAAGCGTTTTACACTCTCACTGCTATAACTGAGCCCATCGACATGGCGCGGCGGGCGGCTACTATGCACATATGAACATGTCTCAACATGCAGCAACAAGCAGCTTCCTACGATTCATTGTTACGTCATATCGCAAAACCTTCCTAGTACCCTTTGTATGATTTTAAAATTTTAATCTTAGGAAAACACTTGACGAATTATGAGAAACTTAAATTCTAAGTTTTTATGGAACAACAACATGCACAATTATTATCAAATCTTCTATAAAATAGACTGAATATTATTAAATTGTTTATAATAAATTACATTCTTAATAATGTTGCAGAACTTATGCAAGTATGTACATCCACACGTGTAGATAATGAATCATTTGTACTTGAAATGCATAAATTTTAATGCCATGGATGTGGTAATGCCAACCTTGTTTACAAAATAATCACTTTGCTTCAAATTCCTCGGAAACCGCATAGCTAAAGTATGTAAGGTCATTACATCAAAAAAAAATTATATACTTTCATTGGTGTATTATTAATATACATACATTATTAGTGATAAACACCATTTGTATAATATATGCTCTGCGTTCTTGGTAGTAGATGACCCAAATACATCTTAAAGTTTGCTAAGATCAGGTGAGATTTAGACATACATGTAAGTTGCTTATGTTCTATATGCTTTATGACTTAATTCGACCAATAAATTAAAGATACAAGCATATATGACGCGTTTTTAAGCAATAAAAATAATGTCCAGAAGCTTTGTTTGCTTGGTAAACATGGTAGGAGGTTTGTGAATTTTAATAATTTTAATAACACGTGTGGAAAGGTTAGTTTTTCTGTATAATTTCGTAATATTTTCAAAACAATTTTTAAAATGCGTTTCCAGCAACGAAGGCGGTGATTAGAAAGCCTGGAAAAGAAAACATTAACTTTTGGCAAAAAAATATTTTCTTTTTGAATGTATTGTCCTTGTAATCTTCGAGGGTGGTCCCAGGAGTACCCGACCCAATAAAGAAAACACAAAAATTTTGGAAAGGAATGTATTTATTTTTCAACATAATCTCCCATAAGTTCGCTTTCTATAATAAGAGCTGTCTTGCTCCTCAAAATAGCCGACATCACTTCTTCATCGTTGGAAAGTCTTCGACCACTGAGCCATTTTTTCAAGTTCGGGAGCGGAAAATAATCCGAAGGGACGAAATCTGGCGAATAGAGTGCAGGAGGTAGCAATTCAAACCTTAATTTATTAATTTTGCCCATGCAATAACGGATTTGTGAGCTGGTGCATTGTCTCGTCTTCTTAGCCAAATGCGACCGTTTTTGCTTGATTTCTTCGCTCAAACGTTGCAATAAGTTCGCATAATACTCGCCGTTGATAGTTGTTCCTTTTTCAAGATAGTCAATGAAAATTATTCCACGCGAATCCCAAAAAAGCCGATGCCATGACCTTGCCTGCAGCTGAAACGGTCTTCGCCTTCTTTGGAGCCGGCTCTCCCTTTTGAGTCCATTGTTTTGATTGTTCTTTTGTCTCGGATGTGAAGTGATGTAACCCTATTGCATCCATGGTTATGAACCGGCGCAAAATTCCTGCTTTGTTGCTGTGAAACTTCGCTAAACACTCAATTGAAACATCTTCACGACACTCTTTTTGCTCGAGTGTGAGCAAACGCGGCACCCATCTTGCACACAGCTTTCTCATGTCCAAATTTTCAAATAATATGCGATATACCACACTTTTTGAAATGCCTACTATGTCTGCTAGCTCGCGCACATTTTTGGAGTCGTCATTTGGTCAACCACTGCGATGCTCGTCTTGGCAGCTCGTACGGCCTCGTTTAAATTCTGCTACCCAATATTTCACTGTTGTAAACGAAGGAGCAGATTCACCCAGAGTAGAATCCAGTTCAGCTTTTATATAGGTTGGGCTAAGGCCTTTCGAATAAAAGTATTCACATTTGTCTACGGTACGCCGAGGACGAATCTCTTTTGGAAGGCTCCCCTGTATCATATGGCGTTGAACGCCAACAAACTCTACAGGGGTATTTTTGACGGTTCCCTTAGTTCTTAGTTCTTAATTTTCTATTATTTTAATTTTCTATTATTTTAAGTTATTATTAATTGATTAGTATTTTAATTGATTAGTGGTATTGTTTTTATTTTTACATTATTAATTACTTTTGAAATTTATTTTGACCGCATGTACTTTGTCTTATTTGTATGAAATGTTTTACCTTTTAATTGGGTTCGCCTGTTGGGCAATAAATATATTATTATTATTATTTGTGAATTTCTGACCACCCTGTATCTGTTTTTGTTCATACAACTCTATTTTATGTATGAGTTGAAAAACATAATATTTTAAGTATTGTTTTGTTGCTTGTTGTATTGACAATTAACTATCTGACTTATATTCTTTACTTTAGATTATTTCTACTCCACGCCGTCAACTGTTGCAAATTAAAAGAACGTTTGCGAAGAATATTCTTTAAAAATCTAATTGCATAGTACTAACCAGTTGTCGAGGACATCTTCGCAAGAGCAATCAAATACACGGTTATTTGAATTTATAAAAGATACGTGTATATTTAAAAATAGGCGATATGTATCTGATTATGTCACAGCACACAACAGTTGTATTTACATTACACATGATCCGCAATCATCATCCGTTTGCTAAAATGTAGTGTTTATGCTCTGTTTGCACTATTAAAAGGTTCTTTGTATAATGTTATGTCATGTTATTTGCTTAGAATTCTGATTTTAATTTGTAAAAATTAAGATACTGCAATAAAACTATCTATACAGTGTGTTTGGGAAGAAGAATGATAAAAATGAAATGCATTTGTTGCTTCATTTTCTTTTAGGCTTTAACAAGATTTTTGATTTAATTCGAATAAGACATTAAATGATAATAATTCTTCTTTCTTCTGTTCCAGTCAGTGAATATCAAATAATTAAAGTAATGAAGACTTTAAAGTCCAAAATCTGTAAAGATATTTATGGTAATTTTGATGGAGCCTGTGGTTGATTAACTTAATCACCGAAGGTTGATATATAATCCCTAGCCACATTAATTTTCGTATTCTGTACTTGTATTTCGACAACTAAGTTGCCATCATCGACAGATAATTAAACAGTGTCGCACTTGGAAAACTACGGCAAAAATATCCGCACGAAAAACAAATGTACTGTATGCACTGTATATTCGTTTCACATAATTTTTAAAAAAGATTGTGTTTTCGCCTTAAACTAAGATAAAAGACAACAGCACACTCCCTTGTCTATCATTCAAGAGATTGAAGAGACATGAGTTATGGTTTGGCCCCGAGTCAGTGTGCAACACATGGCCTTTATTCTATAAAATGTACTAACTTTCATATGTGTCTAATTCGCGATAATTACACACGTTCTTTATAAAATGCAAACAATCCGCGGTTACACTATGATTACTTTCCAATACATGTTTTGCTAAATCGGATTTATCTGGCCGATTGAATTTTACGTGCGCAATATGTTCTTT
The DNA here is from genome assembly GCA_031893035.1 of Dermolepida albohirtum. Classification (NCBI taxonomy): domain Eukaryota; kingdom Metazoa; phylum Arthropoda; class Insecta; order Coleoptera; family Scarabaeidae; genus Dermolepida; species Dermolepida albohirtum. The sequence goes on from JAVIWB010000667.1 coordinate 70,372, forward strand.
ATACCGGGTGTCTATCAGTCGTTTTGTTGGCCGACGTATTGTTTACTCCAATCTAGACACTTAATTCTGTAAATTCCCGATTTTTTTATTGTCCTCGTCTTTGCCTTTTGCATTTCCTAAAAGAGATTTGATGGAGTTAGTGGACTAAAATGTGACTATCCGCGTTAACATTATGATTTCTTTCGTGTGACAACCGTCACAGTGTGCGTTTTGGCTTTCAACGGCAATTACAACCTACTGTGAGTTTTATTTAATATCTGTTTCCATAATGCAATTTATGGCGTGTTAGTAGATTCGAATATCATCGTTCTCCGTGATCGATGGGACACGTACTCGGCAAGCATGATATAGTGAGTTCAAGTCTCACCAGACAGCAGCGAAAAAAAACTTTTTCAAAAATTTCTACGATGTAAAAACCTGTACAAATTTTACAATTTCACATTGTAAAAGCGCGGTCTTTTGTTTTATACTGTTTCATTATTAGTTAGAAAACTTTTCTAGTTCTTCTGGTATATAAGGGTTCTACATAAATTTATATTGTAACTAAATATGAAATTAACGGTGCAAGTGATTCTGATAAAGACAGAACAGTTTGTAACTTCGAAAGTGTTAATTTCAAATAATTTTCTATTCCATGTTTACGTAATTATCCATAATAAATGTTATTGTAAAAGCGATTGAAACTACTTTTGTTTTATAGAGAAAGTAATTTTGCGATTATATTATCGGTCGTGATTTATGTAATTTGCTTAAGCGTATACGTAAGAACCAGTTTTTTTTAAAATATTTACAATATTCCCACAGACAAATGTTTGAAGAAATATTTCAGATTTTGTGGAAATTTCGCGTTTTCAAGAATTTACATCGTGAAATGCACATAATTGTGTATATACACATGATGCAATTGCAGATGCATTTGATAATAGTTAGACCTACTGCGGGTTTTTAATTAAAGATCTGCATCTTACGTTCCTTGGTAACTTAATGATAGCGCACCTGTCCGGTTAGTAATGGACAGGGGTTCGATTCCCTGCTAAGAGCGTGACTTTTTTCAAAAATTTCTGTCGTAATTAAAACGGTGTAATTAGCAAAATGTGTATATACGTGTGCCTATCTATGAGATTATATATGCGTTTCATAATCATTAAATACTGTTTTATTTTTATTTAATACAAGATTATTATTTATAAAATAATAATGTAAAGTATTCTAAACCAGTAGAAATACTTCTACTATATTTTCGGAACACTTTGTAGAGGTTAAAAGTGAAATATTATCAGCTGTAAAATCATTTACATAGATAATGTACAACAGAGGACCCAATACACCGCCCTGAAGGACCCCACATTTAAAATACACTTACTCGATGCAACATGAATTTGTACATGACTGCGGAGTATCCAAGTAACGTTGAGACTTACTCCTAATTCTATAACATGATAATTTTCCATTTAATAATTTATGATTTGAATGACTACAACAAAATCGAATATATCGTATTTGAGACATACAACCAGTCAATATAATCATAAATTTCGATGTACCAGTTGGACCGGAAAATCATTACTGATTTTTCTAAGATGTAGTGTTATAATTTGATACATATGTCATTTTATTCTACTCACATCAAGCTTCAAAGCCATACATGTTTTATTTTGCGAAAATAACACCGTCATAGATTTATACCTCTTTGAAAACGTCGAGTTTCGTGCTTGAAAAAAGTGCATTTGCGGCACGCATTACTTTTCTTATTTAATCAAAATAAAAAAAGCCTCTGAAAGTCATCGTTTGCTGGTAGAAACTTACGGTTACATGCTCCAACCATAAGAACATGTGAGACGTAGTTTCGATAATTCAAAAGTGGTGATTTCAATGTGCAAGACAAAGAACGTTCTGGCAGACCGAAAAAGTTTGAAGATGCGAAACTGTTTGAGTTATTGGTAGAAGACCTAACCTAAACTCAAAAATAATTGGCAGAAGCGTTAAATGTGGCCCAAAAAAGATTAGCGACCAATTACAGGCAATGGGAAGAATCCAAAAGATGGAAAAATGGGTGCCACATCAATTGAATGACAGGCAAATGGAAAAGTCGAAAAATCGTCTCTGAGATGCTGCTTCAAAGGTATGATCGGAAGTCATTTCTGCCTCGAATAGTTACATGTGATGAAAAATGGATTTATGTGTATCACCTGACGAGGCCGGGCCATCGACTCCAAGGCCAAATCGTTTTGGTCGCAAGACAATGCTCTGTCTTTGGTGGGACCAGAATGGCGTGGTGTATTACGTACTGTTGAAATCTAGTGAAACAGTTACTACTGAACGCTACCAACGACAAATTGTCAATTTGAACAATGCATTGATTGAAAAACGTCCAGAGTGGGCCCGAAGACACGGTAAAGTGATTTTATAGCATGACAATGCACCGTCTCATACAGCAAGGAAGCGTTGAAGGCAATTGGATGGGACATAATATCGCACCCGCCGTACTCTCCAGACCTTGCCCCATCCGACTATTACTGTTTTGTATCAATGGGACACACGCTCGCCGAGCAGCATTTCGTCAACTTCAAAGAAAATTGCTAGATGAATGGTTTTACTCAAAGGACAAACAGTTTCTTTGAGATGGCATCCATAAATTACCAGAAAAATGAGCAAGATGTGTAAAATCAAATGGCCAAAACTTTGAATAAATACATTTTTACATTGTCTTGAAAATTATGAAGTTTATTTACGAAAAAGCCGGTAATACTTTGCGGTACACCTAGTATATTCGCAATATCTCGCTGTTATTAATTGTGTTGTAAATTTTATGCCTGTTCTTTTGCCCAAGATCACAATTCCTTCATAATAAAGATTAATATTTTTTAAGTTATTATACATTAAAAAAATACGTGCTGGCATTTTCGAAGGTTTTAAAAACGATTTCTATGTTAAAATTTATCGAACTCTTGCGGCTTAATTCAGAGAGAATAAAAAAAGTTGAACGATCATGTTAAAATGTGGACTTAAATTCCCAGACGTCGCTGCTGTGTATGATTAATTTCTTTGAAGTCTTTGTATAAATCTACATATTTTGCTAGACAGAGAATTGAAAGAAGAGAAGGCCGTGAAGGGCATACAGAATGCGCAGAAGAAGCAATTGAAAAAGACATAATGAGCCAAATCACCAAACCAAAGTTAACTGGGGCGGTTTTTTTTGAACTCACGTTGTATATGTTGAACAAGAAAGATTTTTAAACCTTAATCTACCGACAAAGCTAATTTTCATATAAAATTACGACACCGGTCGATATTTTCAATAATCTGAGAACATTAATAAAATTGTATACAATTACATTGATTTTCCGCTATTAAAGTTGCAATTGATTTTGCAACAGCAATAGATATAGCGTATACATTAGCACGGATTTAGATATTACTCTTGCATTAGCGTTTCGATAAAAAGAATACCTCCTCGCAGACAATTTAACGATTAAACTGGTAATTGGAGTATCATAAACAGTGACACAAATAATGGTTAACTTAATACCTCTTATTCGTTGGAGTAATACAACCGCAAACGGATAAGCAGCGCGGATAGACTGTGATATTGCTAATGCGATATTAAAAATAAACATTTCTATCAGAATTATTCATGAGTGGAAGTGTATGTGGCGAAGAGTCTGTTGATACGTTTTGTTATGGTTCATTAACCTCTTTGCCTGTTCATCATGTTTTGTAGTTTTATATTTATGATTTCTTGAGGCAGTCGTCATCTTTAAGAATCACTGCTGACGTTGCATTGTCATATTTGTCATTCAACGATATTAAATACGTCGCTTTCAACTGTAATGAGTAATACTTTGTTTCGAACTTATTAAATCAAGATAAACGAAAATATACATACATAAGTATTCGGAGAGGATTAAAAATAAATACTAGTATCGTTGGAACCTAGCATCTTACAGTTTAAGACATCGAGTCGACATTCACCAGCATAATTGTAATCGTAAATCGCAGGATATTATTAAATTGATTGATGACAGTTAATAATAATAATAATATAAGAAAACACAAGCACTAAAATGAAATAATTTATTTAGCATCTATGTACAAGTTTGTTTTTGTTGTTTAAATTGTGCAATGTACGATATTGTTGCTAGTTAAAGAATTTATATATTAAACTGAAGAAGGCGATAGTTCCCTCGATGGTTACTAAATAATAATAGTAATAATAATAATTTATTGGCAATTACAGGAAAAGAATCAATTATAACTTTACATAATAACAGGTGGGACAGTAAGTATCGCCCTATTGGAAAGTGCTGCCATTTGCAAAAATGGCAGCACTTAAATGGCAGCACAATCGTATGTCAGTTTAGTTTTGACATTTGTGGAATAGACACGTGCGCAATTTATAATGAATGAAACAATAAATCGATACACGCCTCAAGAACGCGCGATAATTGCGACAATGTTTGCGCGCAATAATTCGTCAATGGCGTTAACGCAACCTGAACAAGCAAAATTCTTGGTTCTAGGAGACAGAAAATCCACGTATAATTCATGAAGCACCATTACACCCTCTCCTTCGAAAAAATAAGGTCCAATTACCTATTCCGACGTAAGGGTGTGCACTTACGTTGGAAAAGGTGATTGAATCTTATTTTTTCGAAGGAGCCGCGGTAACACTTGAAAATTTGGCGGTAATGCAATCCACTGTATACTTTTGCGAAGCTATGGGTTATAATAATGATAACTATTTAAACATTTTATAAAAAAGAATTTCCTCGCGTGCAACGATTGATCATACAGTAACGTAACTATATTACAGTGTCACGTCCTTCTACGCACTAGTGTAGAGATTTATTCTGCAATGGTCGTAATTTATATCCGAAGGATCTCCTTCTCCTCTTCGAGGGCTAAAACTAGTCAGTAACTCTGGCAGTTAAGGAAAGTTCTCTCAATACAAGATCTTACATATGGGCGCCACAGTATTTAAATATCTAGAAGTGCGTGCCAACACAGTAGCATGTGCATTTTAGAGAATAGGTGCGATTGTATGCTATACGTGGGCAAGGTGAAAAGTTCACGGCAATGAAAGACTGCGGTTTAAATTTAAAAAATAATTTTATTTTTCTACATAATCTTCCTTGTGTTCAACACACTTGGTCCAGCGTTTTTCTAACATAAATATTCCTTCCCGGAAGTGAGAGTCTGAAAGGCTGTCAAAATATTTTTCTACGGTCCTTTTAACTTCTTCGTTGGATGTGAATCGCTTTCCTGAAACAAATTTTTTCAAATTTGTGAATAGATGGAAGTCTGAGGATGGCCGAGCAAATCGTACCGCAAATCCCGCAATTTTCCCATCGCCAACGCACCCTTGTGTGCGGGTGCGTTGTCCTGATGAAAAATGATTTTTTCCTTCTTCAAACCAGGCCTCTTCTCGTGAATTTTGGCATCCAGATGGTCAAAAAGGTTAGAGTAATATGCGCCTGTAATTGTTCTGCCTTTTTCAAGGTAATCAATTAACAAGATTCCCTTCGCATCCCAAAACAGGCTGGCCATGACTTTTCCGGCAGATGCGATCGACTTCGCTTTCTTTGGCGCTGAACCACCGGCTTCCACCCACTACTTCAACTGCTATTTCGTTTCTGGCGTATAGTGGTGGACCCATGTCTCATCCATGGTGACAAATCGCCGCACAAAATCGGTCGGCTCCGAAAATCGTTTGCGCATTTGCTTTTGATCGACATTCAGCAAATGCGGCACCCATCTTGCGCAGAGCTTTCTCATCTCTAATTTTTTGTGCAAAATGTTTCGCACCCTCTCTTCCGATATCCCCACAGCCTCAGCTATCTCACTCACTTTCACTCGCCTATCGTCCAACACAATATCATGTACTTTTTCGATGATTTCTGGTGTGGTTGAGGTTTTTTGGCCGTCCTTCACGTGGGTCATTTTTGAGGGACGTACGACCACGTTTAAATTCAGCTGCCCCCTTTTTAACGGTTGACATCGAAGGAGCAGAGTCCCCGTACACTTTTGTCAACTTCGGATGAATTTCCATAGGGGTTAAACCATCCAAAACAAAGAATTTTTTAACAGCACGATATTCAAGTTTATCCATTTAAAAAAATAACACGCACGACGTCTACTACAAAAAGTCTTGCAAACAAACTACTTGAGAGAACAAGTTGAAAGTTTTCATATGAACTAAAGACACATGCAGCCACGCAGGAAACATAAATTTCTGTTAATTGTAACGCCATCTCTGTGTCAGGCCGAGAACATTTCACCTTGCCCACGTATAACCACTCTAATTAATAGATAACCATATCCTTTCAGAAGAAGTATTGCCCCTGACAACAATAAGGTGACAATTTACTTAGAGAATTTTATTAATAATAGACTCTAATGAAATATAACGACGTAGGGCCGTAATGAAAAATAAATTCAATGAAATGCAAATTCATAAATCACGCAAGATAAAACGATAAGTAATAAGAATATGAAATCATCTAATTTTAAAATTTACACCAGATATTTGTACAAACATATACATCGATGTACATAGAATATGAACGAAGGATAAAATAAACCCATTACTGATTGTGCATCGCTTAACTAAGAAAATTTCAATCCTTATTATTTCTAGTGTTCTAGTTTTGCATTCAGAAAAATAAAATTTAGATTATCGCGGTGCTAGAGTAATATACCAGTTTAAAATTTGGCGGTCCAATTCCAATGAAATCCACTGTATACTTAACTGTAAACAATCGAATTCTAATTACTGACGCCACCTCAAAAAATGCATGTGCATTCTTATTCTCAACTGTCAATTTTCGGCTCCTAATTCGTATGTATACGAGTACATTGATAGCGGTGCATTGAACATATCCGGATATTAAAACACCGTATCTACATAGATACGCCCATCGTTGCACACAAACAGTATTAACCTTTCTAAATTATATAAATTACAATAAACCTTAGTGTGCAGTTCGTTGAACCCATGAGTAAGTATGCTTTTCAAGTTCGAGTTAATAAATTTGCCATGATTCTTTTTTGTTTCGTTTTTATTTGTTCGCGTTTTTTTCCTCTCCTGATTGCCGTGTTCATCGATTGGACGCCGAATAGAAAGTAGCCGTCTCTTGACTAGTCAAGCGACGAAGTTGGAGATCTATGGCGATTTTTTTCAGCAAAGAAAATGCAGTACATTTCTACCTCCGGCATGTTCCTGCATAAATTATATCGTGCGTTTCTGATTGCAAGATGTTTGTTTTATGTATATAATATATTAGATCCTTTCTATTAACATATTTATAAACCGCATTTCCAATCGGAACAATCGCGTGAAAATACGTACATACGAGGGTGACTCCATAAGTTTTGAGATAATCTACTAATACACGTATTGTTGCTGTCGCAAAAAGCTTTACGATCTAAATTGCGTCTTTTTGGTTTATATTTCTAAGGTGAGTCGTAAAGATGGCAAACTAGGAAGAGAGATCTTGTATGTGTTATTTAAAAAAACGAACAATGGTGTGCATAATATATAATATGAGTTTGTTTACATTTTCGACCAGATAACAAAAACTTCAATACTACTGCATTCTCTCTTTCTCTCGCATTTTATTCAACATATTTATAAACCGCATTACCAATCGGAACAATCGCGTGAAAATACGTACAAACGAGGGTGCCTCCATAAGTTTTGAGATAATCTATTGATACACGTATTGTTGCTGTCACAAAAAGCTTTACGGTCTAAATCGCGATTTATGGTTTATATTTTTAGGGCGAGCCGTAATGATAGCAAACTAGAAAGAGAGCTCTTGTATGTTTTATTTAAAAAAACGAACAATGGTGTGCGTAGTGTGTAATATGAGTTTGTTTACATTTTCGACTTGGTAACAAAAAACTTCAATATTACTGCATTCTCTCCCTCTCGCATTTTATTCAAGACATAGATATGTTGAAAAAAGAAAGTGTCATTTACTCAAATAATAATAATCTATGTAACTTAGCAGTATTGACTCTCGAAGTAATCTTTTGTTGTAACATTTTTTAAATGTTTGATAAACTTGATCAGTGCATTGTACATAATAATAATAATAATAATAATGTATTGATGTATATGTACATACACACCTCATTACATTATATAAATAAATAAAAACAAAAAAACGAAAACCTTTGAGGCTCACAGTTAATAGGCCACCAAAACGTTAAAACCCGCAAGATTTATACAAAACACAGTAACAATGAAAACAAAAACATAAAAATGGCAATGTCAAAATTTATATTTCAGAAAGTCATTTACTGAATAGAAACAGTTCTCCACCAGCACTGTTTTTATTAATCTTTTGAGACTAATCCATGGTAGTCTCCTATAAGGCAAAGCATTATATATCTTCATGACCATGTAATTTGAACTTAGCTGACTTTTCCCAATGCGATGATACGGTATGACGAAACTACTCTGGTTTCGTGTTTCATATTCGTGAAATTCATCATTTTTGCAGAACTTATCTGGCGACTTATGAACAAACTCCAGGCAAGCAAGTATATACAAGGATGGGAGGGTCAGTATTTTGTGTTTTCTAAATAGATTTACACAACTTGTAGTATTAGATACACCACTAAGGGCTCTGATTGCACTCTTTTGCATCCTGAAAACCGCCTCAGCCGCGCCAGACCCGTCCCACATCAGTAGGGCCATACTTGGCCCTTCCCTGAAAATTTGCATAGTACACAGTCCTAGCCGCCTCGGGTGTAGCCACTAGTTTCACTCTTCGTATGGAGTATATTGCTGATTCCAAATTGCGACACAAGTTATTAATGTGGCACTCCCAAGTCAGGTTGCTCGCAATCGGCAGGCCTGGAAACTTAATATTCACTTTGGGTGACTAAAAGCGGTAGGTGAATGAATGCATTAATATAAATTGTTAGTGAATATTTGATGTTATAAAAAATTCAATGCAAAATTTAATGGATAAAATTCGTGTTGCAGGGCCATCAAACATTAGTGGTAAACTGTATACTAATATTGAAAGAATGTTTTCAAGATGCTTACTAATGATGAAATAAAATTTATTCAAACTATCACATGTTAACTGCTATATATTTAATGAAACGTAGCTTAGAATTGTTTTCTGAACGCAATATTTAATTACGTATTTGTAAGAAGAATGAAGAATTAAAATCTTTGCACGTTCGAAAGTAGAAATTTGGGAAGATCAAACAAATTTAATGATTTTTCCAAATTTCTAATTTCAGACGTGTATAGTTTTTAATTCTTCGTGCTGGTGAAGACTTTACTAGTGATACGAAAACAAGGAAATGAAACAAATTTACGGCGTCTTGTAAGCGTGCTGTTATCTGATCACACCTCTAAAACATGATGGTCATTCTAACTTTCCTAATAGGGTATTTGACTACATTGAAAATATACCACAATATGTGGTCATCCTATCGGGTAATATCGTAAAAGAACATATTTCACTTTATTTTATACTAAATTATGTTTATCTTTGACAAATTACACAAAAAACAATCTCATAATTTTTGAAATTTTATCTGTAACGGGAACACTATGTCATTGGTGGCAACTCTGGTGACGTCATAGGCTAGCATACACGGCGATACTGGCGAAACGTTAGCTATTTTCTGGAAAACAAATATATATCCTATTTTGTATAGTAACACCAGTTTGTGATAAATAAAAAACCATTCTGTATTTCTTGTTTTATTATTTTATTTTACATTATTTAGATATTTACATTATTTAATAAAAGAATCCTGCAAATTTATTAGAGCACATGCAATAATAACGACATGATCAAGTACACGGAGAATGTTATTATTTATAACTGAATGTTGCTTTAGTATATGGAATTCTCTTAATCGCCTTATCACCCTCTCAATATGAATTCGCAGGCTAGCAATTATTTTAGTTTGTCGAACTTCTGTTTTTGATAGTTTTGCACTAGCGTTTACACTGGGTGGCCTTAATAATTGCATGCCTTTTTGATGAAGTGCCTGTTCAAGGTGCTTAAAGCCTCTGTCAGCTAAGATACAAGTTCCCTGTTCTAACCCATCTAGAAAGTTACAGTTTTCTAGTATGGTAACATCACTTGTTCTACCCCCAAACCCTTCTGAAATATAATTAACCAAACCATTCGGAGTGCAGGATATTAAATACTTCACCGTATTCCCCTTTTTGTACTCTGGCCATGTCAGTGCCTGATGAAGAGCCTTTGATGGTATTTGTACATCGATTTCTAAACAATCAATGATGCAGCTCACATTGTGATAGTTATGTCTAAATGCAATTGGGAGATTCTTTTTAATTAATTTTTTGTCTAAGTTTATGATGAAGGGTTTTAAAAAACAACTTATTATAGATATATTTCGCAAAAACAATTTACTAGCATAAGATAGTGATATTCCAAAATTATCCTCTAATTCGGAAAATGTGTTATTCAATCTAATTTTTTTCAAGCATAACAAAATGTGTTCTACTTTTATAATTGTATGTTTATGCAACAACTGGATTAAAAAATAACATGCTTTGGGAATTCTTTGGAACAGAAACAAACAGTTTGTGTGGACTCTTTATAGATGTATTTGTACATTGTGGCACTACACACCATTTATACCCCATTCTACCCAATAAATTTGAAGAAAACATGAAATTAACTTCAGCGACGCTGTTTTATTCAGGTTTACTTCTTGATTTACTAGATTTACTTATCCCGTCCTAGCCTGTGACGTCACGCATGCCATATGACCAGCGCCATTACACAAACAGCGTTTTTGGCGCGGTCTTGGACGTTTAAACTTCAACATTGATTTTTATTGATAATACAATAGATATGTCGGAAATATCAATGATATGTCCTTATTATGTAATAAACAATAATTTAAAACAATTTCCCAAAATTAGTCAAATAGCCTATTGGCCATTGATTAGTATTCTCTTTATTTCCATAAAAGTCTTCAAAAGGATCGTTGCGGATCAGATGATTGTTCACCTTAATAAGCATAAAATCTTATAGATTGTATAATAGCAGTGCTAAATATAACTATATATATACATATATAATTTGTAAAATCGATAATAGATATTTTTATGTATCTGATGAACTGTTTAAATCTTTGACATTATCGGTTATGTGTCGTTATCAGTTGTCGAGCGCAGAGCTAGAAGTCTGGTAGAAATTAAATCAGGAATAATATTTGTGGAAGAAAATATTCTATATTCCAACATAATCGCCTATTATGTCAATACACGTAACCCAACAACAACAAAATTTAGATCTAAATAATTAGATTATTATATTAGCACAAAAACATTAATTTATAATCAGAATAGTTATCTTATAAATTAATTCGAGGTCTATTTAATTAATAATACTTATAATTATTATAGTATATAACTGGTGTTTTTTAAGAGCTTGAGAACTTTAAATGATACCTTAATACAAGACAGAAATATTGTTGAAACGAAATTTTTTTTGTTATAATCTGGTAGATAATTTCATGGCATTTATTTTTTAAATATGATTTCCGGTATATGTCCGCCACGATCGTTGTGTACTTATTTCCAAATTAAATCTTTTTGGATTTTCAGTCTTAACAGTTAAACTGTTGGAATCCCTTTTACATTTTCCTCTTCTTTTATATAGTACCTTTGTAATTACTTACGTTTTGCTCGTATTTTTTTGTATTGTATTTTTTAATTTTGTTTGTCCTGTAATTGGTTATACTGTTTACCATCGGGCTCATACGTATAGATCCAAGATTCATCACCTGTGACGATTTTACAAATGTTCTTTGAAGCACCACCATTGTATTTTTTATGCATTTCTTCGCACCAATCGACGCGAGTCCTTTTTTGAGCGGTTGTCAAATTATGTGATACCTAACGTGAACATAGCTTCTTAACGGCTAAATGTTCATGCAGGTTCTTATGGACGCTGGTGTTACTAATACCTAGAGATGCCTCGATCTCACGGTATGTCACATGACGGTCTTGCATTATCAATTCAGACACTGCATTAATGTTTTCCGACACAACAACATTTGTGGGACGACCTTCACGAAATTCATCGTCCAAAGAACGCCGTCCAAGTTTGAATTCACTATACCAACGATATACTGTAGTTTTCTATGGTGTTTCATTACCATATAAAGAATTCAACTCGTTGAGGCATTCTTGTTGAGATACACGCCGAAAGTTATGAAAAATAATTGCACGAAAATGTTCGCGAGTTAATTCAATTTTTTCGCAGTCATAAAATTTTCAAGTTACTGTCAACAATATAAATAGCGACCGGATAATAAAACTGTCAATGTAAATATATTGTGAAAAATGACAAGCTTCACGATGCAATCATCAGATCTGAGGCAACACTAACAGTGTTGCCAGTTCTCGAAGTACAAACGGCTACCCTCGTATGTTTGACAAATAAATAAAGATTATTATTATTTTTATTATTTTTTCTCGATTTTCGGGCTAGAACACCGGCTTTGGCACTGCGTCTTAGTTTTCCGACATTTCAATAAATCCTATAAGAGTCATTTCCAGGGATATTATTGATACTGATGTTAGTTACTGCAGTGGAACAGAAGAAAGGACGAAATGATACATAGCTAGAGACATTTTACCATTTTAAAAGGTACCGAACAGATCGTAGCGGACTTGTTTTGTTACAGATCTACAGCCTTTCTGGGCTTTCTATTGGTACCTATTTTGTTGAAGAATTTCTCAACTGGGTTGTAAATATTTTCGACTTGTAACTTCCTGGTATAAATACCATATTTCGACCTTACTCCAATATGTGTAGAAAAAAAACTAGAATTAGCATATGTAAACGTGTATAAACGTTGAAAAACAAAAGAAATCGTTTGAGATTTTATCTTTTAGCTTCCAAAAATACCCCAGAAATATTAGCAATAACTCCCGTGTCCCTTGTTTGGTCAGAGACAAACATATTTTCTTCTTTAAAAGAAAATCGTGTTTGCAAATTCCCCACGATTTTTTCATTATTAGCCACAAATGAAAAAGAAGTCGAGTGCATATTGTTTTACTGTGTTTTATCTTTCCGATTGCCATCTCGTTATTATCACCACTATTATTAACTTTCCAATCGATTGTCGATATGACCTTTTGTTTTCTAGTCGTGAAATGTAACTTCGAATTTTATTTTTCGTGTCACGGTAGAGCGGACTGCGTAGGTATCGTTTTAAATTTAATGTCATTGCAGTTGTAGCGCTGGCAGGGGTTTTTAATAAAAATTGAGATAAATCTCTGTTGTTTTCATATACGATTATGTTTTCAGTTAAATGAATTGCAATAATAAATCAAATGTTCTTTACTATTATAAATAATAAATGAATATCATCATTAAATATGATCATCTGTTTTATCTTTACTTTAAATATAAGGTTTTCCAATAGGGATGATATGATTTTGAAGTGACATTTCGGCCATTTGTAATATGTCATGATCTGTCATTTGTTTTTCATTGTATTTAGTAGTGTTTACAATTTCATCATGGAGAGATATACGCAAGAACAACGTTTACAAATTATTCAGTTTTATTATCAAAATAATCGTTCTCCAATTGCAACCTTTCGTGCGCTTTTGCCATTTTATGGTCGTAATAATCGTCCAAGTGTGCTGGCTATTCGTCGAATTGTTAAAAATTTTGAGGTTACATTTTCTTTACATAATTTTCAAGTGCCAATAAGACAAAGAACCGCTCGAAGTAATGCAAATATTGCTGCCGTTTAGGCAAGTGTTACTGAAGACCGTAATTTGTCGATTCCAAGACGTTCTCAACAATTGCGACTGTCTCAAACCACAACCTGGCGGATTTTGAGAAAGGATTTGGGTTTCATCCCTATAAAATTGTTCTCACTCAAGAACTGAAGCCATTGGACCACCGTAAACGTCGTGAATTTACTGATTTTGCCTTGGAACAACTTGAAAACGATAACGATTTTTTTAAGAAAATCATCTTCGCTGACGAGGCTCACTTTCATCTGGATGGTGTGGTAAATAAACAAAACTGAGAAAAGTTAGAAGATTCGACTATTTCGAGAAATTGTGATATTGAATGGCCTCCAAGAAGTTGTGATTTAACATCATTAGACTATTTCTTGTGGGGTTATTTGAAGTCATTGGTCTATCGAAATAAACCAGACTCTCTTCGAGCTTTGCAAGACAATATTGAACGTGCCATTCATGACATACGACTATATTTAGTGGAGAAAGTGCTCGAAAATTGGGTTCATCGAATTCGTTCCTGCAGAAGAAGTCGTGGAGGCCATTTGAATGACGTTTTATTTAGAACTTAATTGTATCGATTGTACTTCACATTAAATAAAAAACTTTTGAATTTTCTTAACAATAAGTGTGTTTTTTTTAAAGAAATCATATCACTCTTATTGGAAAATCTTGTACAAGTCAGTAAAGCAAAAGTAATAATCTATTTGCAGATAATTTGCGGGAAGACGAGTAGAACATAAACAATATAAAGAATGTGATTTTGTTATAAATATTGTCAAAGTATACGATATAGGGAAAAAATAATAACCTTATAAGCAAGGATTATTGAATCAATTAGAGAAATTTGAATGCTTAAAGACAACAGTCAAAAATGATCAAAGGAGTGGAAACGATGTATCGAGAAAATGAGGAAAACTTTATTACGGACAAATTACCCGGTATACCGGAAAGTCATTACCGGTTTTTCTAACAGATGTCGCTAGGCTTAAGAATACAATGTTATGATTCGACACTTATGTCATTTTATTCTACTGACATCAAGCTTCAAAGTCATACATGTTATATTTTGCGAAAGTAGCACTCATAGATTTATACCTTTTTGGAAATGTCGAGTTTTGTGCCTGAAAAAGTGCATTACTCTTCTTATTTAATCAAAAGAAAGAAGCCCGCTGAAAGTCATCATTTGCTGGTAGAAACTGCCTTTTCGCATCAGTGGAACACACGCTTGCAGAGCAGCACTTCGCCAATTTCGAAAAAGTTAGAAAATGGCTGGATGAATGATTTCGTTCGAAGGACAGTTTTTTTTTGGGACGGCATCCATAAATTGCCTGTTTTTTACGAAAAAAAACAGTAATGACTTTTCAGTACACTTGGTACACGCCGTTATATAGAACAATACAATACAAAGTAATAAAATATAGCATATACAAGACTACCTAATCTCTATATTAGAGTGTATAAATGGATATTTCTGCGTAGGAATAAAGAGAGGATACTAAGAAAGAGATCAACATTTGGTATCACTGAGACTATATAAAACGAAGACGTTTAACATAGCAAAACTAGCAAGAACAAGATTAGAAATGTTTTGTAAATAAATTAATGAAAATTCAATGGTTATTTTAATCACTTAACGTTGATATATAAAAATTAATCGTGTTTTTCATCCTAGGGGAATTATACTGTAATTGAACTCTTGTTGGTAATCTCCATTCCGGAACGTATTTTCCCCAAATGTTTCGAAATTCTTCATTGTCTACAATATTTTGTGGAATGTTACACACATTTAACATAAAAATAAAGTTATATAGAAATTTATAATATGATACATCACATTGCGCTTTTAACCGGTATTGTTTGCTATTAACATGTCTGTTACACACAAAAATACTGTGCGATAAAATGTTGATATTGCAAACAATACATTTAATAATAGTGCCAGTGTATTCTAATGTCGAAAATTGGTTAAGAAATCTATCAACATTCGTCGAACATAAAGAACGTCTTCCATTCGCCATCATCAATCTAATCCGACATTTATACTCATACCATACGCATATGAATTTCGACTTCGGGTATATCCGATCGCTTTCGAAGTATATTATCGCCGCCAACGAGTTTGCACTCGTTTCTGCAGGCTTAATAATTACATAACCGGTAAATATATCGTTATTAATTGAAAATACGATGTAATAGGGCGCCAACAAAAATATATGGAATGCTAAGGACAATTTTTTTTTAATAAAATGTGTACGCGCATGCTCTTCTATATTAATTTTTTATTATTAATCATTTAGTATCTTGTAATAAAAAACGTAAAAACGCGTAGCGTGCTGCCTTCGTTTGAATCTTAAAATAACACGTTTCACTGTAAATTATATTAGTACTACATTGTGATTAGTGTGCAGTACTAGTTAGTTATCTGGGGAACGTGATGAATCTCAGTTTGTATATTGTAGATAGAATTTGAAATATTAAAATATAAAGCGTGATATTATAAAAGATTTAAGCTTAGGAACATTGTAAATCAATTGTAATTACATTAGTCAAAAGGAAAAATTATTTTGCAACTTCCAGATAATAAGGTCATCAAATCGAAATACATAATTGTAAAAAATGCAAAATTATTTTTTTCCCAAGTAATTATCTAAATAACCCAAATTGAAAAAATTAAATCCAACAGTATGTGATAAGAATTGTAACCACATATACAGGTAATATAGGTGCGTAATATCGAGCAATGTATTGGGTTGGCAACTAAGTACTTTCGGTTTTGTAGTATAAAGTATAATACTTTTTTTTTAAACAAAGAATAGTTTTTAATCAATTATATATTTTCCATTTTGCTCAATGACCTTTTGCCATCTTTCTTTCAGCTGCACGATTCCGCGCTCATAAAATTTCTGGTCCTTATCAGCAAAAAACTGAACCAGGTGCGAGTGAAGGTCATCGTCATTTGTGAAAGTTTTACCATTCAAAGAATTCTGCAAACTTCGAAATAAATGGTAATCAGATGGTGCTAGATCAGGGCTGTATGGGGGATGTGGCATCACTTCCCAGCCAAGCTCCAATAGTTTCCCACGAGTTGCCAAAGATGTGTGAGGCCTTGCATTATCTTGGTGGAAAACTACACTTTTCCGATTTGACAATTCTGGCCGTTTTTCTTTGATTGCTTCATCCAGTTTTATTAATTGTTCACAGTAAACATCAGAATTAACGTTTCGTTCCTTGGAAGCAGCTCAAAAAACACAACACCTTTGTAATCCCACCAAACTGACAACATGATCTTTTTTGGATGCAATTCAGCTTTCGATGTGGTTTGAGTTGGTTTATCGTGTTTGCTCCATGATCGTTTTCGAACTATGTTACTGTACAGGATCCATTTTTCATCACCAGTGATGATTCTTTATAAGAAAGGGTCGGTTTCATTTCGTCTAAGGTGCATATCGCAAAAGTTTATTCTCTGTGTTAAATGAATTTCTTTCAATTCGTGAGGTACCCAAATATCAAGCTTCTTAACTTGCCCAAGACATTTTAAATGTTTTTCAATTGTTGTGTGCGATACATGTAGCCTCTTCGCAACCTCTCGAACAGTTATATGACGATACTCTTCAATTATGACTTTGATTTGATCATCATCAACTTCAGTAGGCCGACCAGAACGTTGCTCATCTTTGAGGGGAAAATCTCCAGAACGAAATTTTCGTTCGTTTCTGCACTCCATTTAAAATTAACCCACAAATAATAGCTTTAATAAAAATCACGCACTACTTGCTTCTGAAGTTACGTCAATGTGACTAGTATCACGCGACAAACGGTAAAGTACAGCACTAACATACGTTATACAAAAAATAAAGCAACGCTCTCTATCAGTAAAAACCGAAAGTACTTAGTTGCTAACCCAATATTAATAAAATCATGTAAAAATTCCAGGCTTGTAGTATTATTAATAAGTTTAATAATAATTATTAACAAAAATCGCGCACCACATAGAATTAAGCTAGTTTTAAGTTGCATCCATAGAAATGGTTCTTCTTCACATTCCACAAGTGAAAACAACAGAGCTGCTTGAGGATGAACCACGTTTTAGTCGACTACTCGAAGCTGTGTTTTGTACCTGGTATAATGCATTCAGAAAGCATTCCTTCATTAGCAGAACACTTCGGCTTTGGCCAAACATTTTAAATATTGATTCGTCAGTCCATAAAACATTTTGCCACTATTCTACCGTCCTATCCTGATGTTCCAGGACCTACTGTAACCTTCTTAATCGGCGTAGCAATAATTTACGAGCTGCTGTAAATTTCCTGCCAGCTGGCGTTTAACCATGGTAACTGAAAACTAATGCAGATGTCCGCAATTGAATTCGCTCGCTATTGTGCTGTTTTTCTGCGATTTAGTTCGTTTATTAGTTGTAGTAGACAATAATTGCTGGGGTGGCTATTTGTGACGGACCTGGACAACTAGAGTCCTCTAAGTCGTCTGTTTCTTAATATCGGCAAATGGTGTATTTTAATATCGGTGCGATTAGATTTTTCATTCATTCATTTTTTTTTTTTGCCTACTGACATAACCTTTTTCATGCAAATTTATTATGGTGTATAGTTTAGCAATATCTATTGATTTACGACGGGGCATAGTTTGACAAGTAGTGAGAATGACACATAGGTGGCGCTCTAATTAGCAAAAACAAATGCACTGTAATTTAGCTGGCGTATTTATATGTTTACATTCCGATATTTAGATAAATCGGTTGATTAGTTTATTTTTGACAGCTGATTGAAAAAGAAGCAACACATCGTTTTGCTAGAATGGAAAAAGCAGAGTATCGTGCGGTGATTAAATACTTGACAATTAAGGGTATGAAAGCAACCGAAATAAAAGATGAGTTACGGGAAACATTAGGTGAATCTGCCCCATCATCCGCCACAATAAGTAGATGGGTAAATGAATTTAAACGTGGTAGAATAAGCTGTGTTGATGAAGCGCGCTCTGGAACACCCAAAATCGTGACTTCTAAGGAAATGATTATAAAAATCCATAATATTATTACGCAAAATCGACGACTCAAAGTGAAGAGATAGCAGACATGGTAAACATTTCAACAGAACGCGTACACCACATTTTAATGAAAGAATTGGGTCTTTCCAAGCTTTTGGCAAGATGGGTGCCGCTATTGCTTACGTCTGATCAAAAGTTCACTCATTTGCGCATTTCCAATGAGTGTTTGGACTTTTATAAGAGGAATCCGGTTGATTTTTGTAAGCGATTTGTTACTTGCGATGAAACTTGGATACACTACAGTACACCCGAAACTAAACAACAGTCGAAATAATGGTTAGAACGTGGTTCTGCACCTCCAAAGAAAGCGAAAACCATTTTATCGACAAACAAGGTGATGGCATCAATTTTTTGGGATTCAAAGGGCATTTTGCTCAATGATTACCTTCAGAAAGGTGCCACAATAAACGGACAATATTATGCAGAACTTCTACAAAAATTAAATGTTGAGATTCGTGCTAAACGGCCAGGAATGGCAAAGAAAAAGATTCTGTTTCACCAAGACAACGCTTTCTCGCATACCAGCACAGTTGCGATGTCCAAAATTCACGAGTTACATTTCCAATTAGTACCGCATGCGCCTTTTTCGCCGGATCTAGCCCCTTCCGACTTCCACCTTTTTCCAAAATTGAAAACGGCACTAGGTGGATAGAAATTTTCGTCTAACGACTAGCTTATCATCTTCGTAGATGAGTATTTTGCAAGCCTTCCGGAATCGCATTTTAGAGATAACATAAGGGCATTGGAGCACCGTTGGAATAAATGTATTGCTGTTTTAGGAGAATATATTGAAAAATAAAAATTATAGGTATTTAAAAAATTCGTTTTTCTTTTCCATTCTCACTACTTGTCAAACTACCCTCGTATACAAAGAGAAACAGAAATCGCATTAAAATTTTATTGGGTTGAAACAAGCCCCCAACAGAGAGAGGAGGGGGGGAGTAATAAAATCTTTATCTGCGTGGTTCCATCGATAAAATGTGTCTAATAAATTGAATAATTCTCTGCAAATGTGGTTCGCTAAATATTTAAACGATTCACTGTATTAGTTTTTTCTGCCGGCTGGGATTAAGAGTTAATCAATTAAGCTAGCCGAAGCATTTTTTAAAAGATTTATGTGTGGTGAGTATTTATAATATATCTACATACATATTCTTGTTTATGTAAATATATTATTTTTTATTTTATATTTACTTCAGTTTCAATTTTTTTTTATTATCCATTTGTCAATACTTTTTCACCAACTACACTCACCGAAGTTTGTACATTTCTGGCACACCAACGCGAGGGTCAAATCTAATACATTTTGTTAGCCAACGTAAGGCCAAGATTGTACAATATACATATGTACATATATACATACGTACAAGTCCATGACAGCTAATCTAGCAGATGATAATGTTGTTAATTGAAAATATAATAAAGCACCAATAAAAATATATGAAATGCTAAGGGCAATTTTTTTAATTGTGATGAAACTCGATCGCTTAATGTGTCCAAGCATGCAATGCCTGATATTAATTATTTAGTATCATGTAATAAAAAACATAAAAACCCGTAGTGTGCTGCCTTCGTTTGAATCTTAAAATAACACGTTTCACTGTAAATTATATTAGTATTACATTGTGATTAGTGTGCAATATTACTTACTTATTTGGAGCTCAGTTTACATATTGCAGGTACAAAATTTAAATATTACAATACACAACTTAATATTACTAATAAAAACATTTAAGTTGACGAACCTTCTAAATCACTTCTAATTAAATTATTCAAGCGGAAAAATGATGTTTCATGTTATATTATGCCATTTATATTTCGGTAATAGCAAACAAAAAAAAAATTTTTATTTTCGAAAATAGTTTTATTGCTTTTCAAAATTTTCTCCTTGAAAATCAATGCACTTTTGCAATCGTTTAAACCAATCCGAAAGCATTGCTGCCACTTTGAAGGCGGTTTCTCCAAAATATGAGTTTTGAATGCCTCAACTGCCTCTTCCGGCGTCGAAAACCGTTGACCACGAAGTTTATTCTTAACGCGTGGGAACAAAAAGAAATCACAGAGTGCTAGATCAGGGCTGTACGGCGATTGACTCATCAATTCAATGTTATGCCCGGTCAAATATTCAATTGTTTGAACCGACCTGTGAGAGCTCGCATCGTCATGGTGAAGAATGATCTGTCGTTTTCAGTTTGTTTTCCTTATTTCTTCAAAAACTTTTGCCAAACAAATAGTTGCGTACCATTCGGAATTGATCCTTCTACAACTCTCTAAAGGCACGAATGCAGCGTGACCGGTTTTTCTGCAAAAAATAGGCGACCATTTGCACAACTTCTTGCATATTTATGTTGTGCAGTTTTAATATTCTTTACATGCACATTTTTCCCGGGAAAACGAAAGTTCATCGCAGACTGTACATATTATTTTTACGCCATCGTATTTTAAATCTAAAAATTCTTTCCGCGGAAGCAGCAACATAACCACTACTGTTCTCACCGAGCTGACACGATGTACTACATTCACTCTGTGAATTAAGAAGCACACGTGTCGACTCCCGGCAACTCTGATACACCGCCAAGAATTAGCAGTTTTATACATCACATTGGTTTTAAGAATATACCTACAACATCTACATTATTTAATTTCAAAATTGTATATTTGTGATGTACCTTGTTGCAAATAAACATTTTTATGAACAACTATAGAAACTAGTAAAATGTCAAATTTGGAACTTTGGGTTAATGGGGAAATAAACTAATAGCAAGTTCAAAAATTTTACTGTAATAGTTTCAAATATATTGATCTTAACGGAAAAACATTCTTTTTTAATACTAGCTTTCAACTTGGCCACTGTAACTTTACGAATTTAATCAGAAATATTATCATAAAACGTGTACGAAGACCATGAAAAGCAAATAAATATAGCTCACGTCCATGCCGTTAAAATATTGCCAGAAAACATGGGTTTCTAAAATTAAAAAAGTTTAAGGTCTTCCCTTATGTAATGTTTGCGACTCCGTCTCGTTCTATGTTAGTATGTGTTAGATGTCAACTTCTGTAACAGAACTCTTGCCAAAAAGATCTACTACACACCCGTGATATTGTGTTTGTACTTATATTGTGATCTATGATATCTCGTAAGTCTCTTTTATTCATCACGTTATTTAAGTCCAAAACGCACTAAATTTTTCTCCGAAGGGCGTTTTTGTAAACAGAAAAAAAACTTATAAAAATGAAGATGATTTTGTCTCGTTACTTTGATGTAAAATTTATGTTATCCTCCCACTTGCTATGTTATTCAAAGTTATTATACTTATTTTTACCTCGCAAAAATCAAAAATATTTTCATTGCCTTAAATATTTTTTGAATGGAATTTTTAGAAGTACGCCACTGATTGAGCCTAAAAGCTTTTTCTTGTTCCGTTTGCGTTTATTTTATATTTAAAAAATTTATAGTTGAAGAAAATTGATTAAAATAACCCCTCTGTCCAAGTTTATACTGATTTTTCGAGTGTTAGTAATTTTTCTACTTTTGATGATGACAATTTAGTTGTCAAAGTACGACACAGTCTTCTATTTATTTAGATTTATAATTTGATATTTATGTAAATTACACGAACTGATACCTCAATGGTAAAAGTTACTGGCTTCTCACTAGGCGGGTCTTGGGTTCGAATCCGGTAGCCTGCTGTCCGGGAAGTTCTTTCGTAGAGCGACTTAAGACCTTTGTCTGTCAACATTCGGTTAAACAAGAAAGGGAATCCTGTTCAGGCGAATGCTAACAGTCAAAGATCTTAAGTCGCTTTACGATTATGGTCGTAATAATAGCTCAAGGTCTTCCGAACCCCCCTGTAATTGAAGTTAAACTGTTGGGGGATGTGAAGGCGCGGATTATTATTATTACTATTATTATTATTATTATTATTATTATTATTATTATTATTATTAACGTAAAACCAGATCCATATGCTGTGATTTGTTATAATACAAACGTCACCGTGACTTCTTCTTCTTCTTTAATTAAGGCCAAGTTTTGTTTATCTATCACAAGATGCACATAGCAGCTACTTTGCTTCTACTTTAGTGGCCTTTCTGAATGTTTTCTGGTATAAGGTCCTCTCGATCGTTTCCATTTTGTAATACCCTTGTTTTATCTCTACACACGATGCCATTAATGACTCTGAATATATTCGTGTGTTCTCGCGGTGTGTGATGAACCGTTGTTCGTCCGGTTATTTCGTCGAATAAATATTGATTTGCTTACTCTGAGAAAAGTATAGAAGACTGGTCTTATAGTAATTACTGTGTTTCCACATTAATTTTCGTATTTTGCATACGTATTTCGACAACTAAGTTCTCATCGTCAACAGATAATTAAACAGTGTCGTACCTGTAAAACTACGACAAAGTACCCGCACGAAACAAATTCCACACACGATCTGTACCGTTGAAAGCGCACACTGTATATTTGTTTCACATAATTTTTAAAAGATTGTATTCTAGTCTTAAACTCAGATAAAAGAAAAAAATAAAGAAAAGAAAAGTGTCTACATTCGTTTATTGCAGTCTCCCTTGT
The DNA here is from genome assembly GCA_031893035.1 of Dermolepida albohirtum. Lineage (NCBI taxonomy): Eukaryota > Metazoa > Arthropoda > Insecta > Coleoptera > Scarabaeidae > Dermolepida > Dermolepida albohirtum. Next base: position 93,789 of record JAVIWB010000667.1, read on the forward strand.
CTGTCGTTTAAGAGATCAAAGAGAGAGATGAGTTATAGTTGGGGTCCAGGTCAGTGTTCAACACATGGCCTTTATTCTTCAAAATGTACATGCTTTCATACGTATCTAATTCGCGATAATTACACACGTTCTTTATAAAGTGCAAACAATTCGTGGTAACACTTTGATTACTTTCCAACACATGTTTTGCTAAACTGGATTTATCTGGCCGATTGAATTTTATATCCGCAATATGTTCTTTATTTCCATCGATCGTTTTGTTTGGCCAATGTATTGTTTACTGCAATCTAGACATTTAATTTCGCAAATTTCCGATTTTTTGTTATCCTCGACTTTGTCTTTCGCATTTCCTGCGAGAGATTTAATAAAGATCTTAATCGAAATGTAACTTGAAAACCGCGTTCTTTAAAAATACTATTTAAATTTTTTGTCATACGATGATAAGGTAAACAAACAAACTGCTTGTCCCGATTGCTTTGAGGTGACAGACATGTGGTATTCCGAATTGTTTTCCTTATGTTAGCCTTCCTAATTAATCCATTGATTATTTCCGAATCAAAACTATTGTATCTCGCGATATTCTTAATAAAGTTCAGTTTTTTTTGTATCTTACTTTTGTTAGTGGGAAATTAAGCGAACGCCGTAGTTTTCAAGGTGCGACACTGTTTAATTATGTGCTGACGATGACAACTTAGTTGTCGAAATACGTATTCAGAATACGAAAATTAATGTGGAAAGGGGTTATATATCAACCTTCAATGATTAAGTTATTCAACCACAGGCTCCATCAAAATTACCTTCTGTAAACTAATATCTACATACACACAAAACTTTAATTTTGAAAAATTCCGTATCGGTTTTCAAAAACGTATCTAATATATGTTTGTCTTATTACTAAAACTTATACATGTACTTATTATGACCTGTTTGTTACAGTGGAAGATATGGAACAGTATCTTCACTATATTGGTGGAGGCGCTGGCGCTTTAGCCCTTACTGGTGTTGCGGCTGCTTCTGCATTTTACTTGGCCAGCAGACCATCACCGCAAAAACCTTTATTTCCATTAGACGAGCAGTGCATTTTGGAACCGGTAAGATAACAATAAACCGTGGCTCCATTTAGCAAAGATTTACTAAATTCGTTTGATTGCCTTCTCATTATTATTGAGTCATCGTGAAAGTCATGACTCCCTTTTGCAACAGATGCGTTAGTTCATTTTTGTAAATTTTAGAGATTGGCATCTTTATTCTATTTATATCATATAACAGTTTTAACTTCATTTTGGAAAGAAGATAGGTATAGGACATTGTACATGAAATATGTCTGGAATTTTCTAAAGAATCCAAAAATTTAATATTTGACAGGGTGTTGCATTTAAAATAAGAAAGTTGGTGTTGACCACTTTTACATGACACAGCTTGTATATAAACTTTTTATTTAAAAAAATACGCAACTAAAAATCCAAATCGGCGTGTCCGAGCGTTTTTTCGAACACCCTTCCATTTAATTATTATCGAATTTATTCCATTTGGCTGATACACACTGTATGTGATAGGGAACTGTTTGTTTTTTTATTTCTTGACGTCGTCCTAAAAATATTAATTACTACAAAGTATCTTGCACATTATAATACTTCCCGAACATCACGCTTTGTAAATAGATACCGTTACTTGGAAAAGAATTGCCAAAAAAGTCGATCGATATCTCTCTCTGGATTTTAGCTTGTACATTTTTTATAGACAAGATAAATAGCAGTTATAAATAACAGTTTCAGAATATATTTCAAATTAATTGTTCGCTGATTTTATTTTATAAACACAAGGTTTATAATTTTCGATATAAATTACTGTAAAATTTGCTTTTCCACACCAGTGCGACTTGTATATTTGTCTACTCATTCATGTTAATAGGAGTTTATAAACTTAAAAGTAGTTAAAAATGAAGATACGCATATAGAACAAAAGCTGAACAATAAACAATATTTTGTTCACAGACAATCAAAAGTTTTAGTTATTATTCTACGTGATACGTGCACACATAAATTGAAAATTGAATAAACTTGAGAAAATTTGAATTAAAACGTATTAAACATTTGCAATCTTTCTTCAAAAGTTATTATTGAGCTACTATTTTAAATATTTGTCATATCATGAAGATGATCTTCGCTCACATCGCTTCACGTCTCAATTATGGTTTGTTGTTCCGTGGTCTAAATACTCAATCTTAAATCTATATTTCTTTTACAAAGAAAGGCTATTCATGTACTTTTTAACATAAAATGAATCATGCAGACCCTTCTTCAAAAGTGAAAACATTTCGACAATTTATAATTTATATATTCAAATATTAGCGATATACCTATGCGAAAATAAAGGGCAAATTTTCAATTCCGATGTTCTTATCTAACACGTTGTCGGGAGTATCTCCTCTGTCACCTTTCAAAAACGCCTAGATATTCCTATATGTCCCTGGGAGTGACAGTATATAATAGCTGATAATTTGACAAGGTGATAGCTCCGGAATTTAAAAGCCGTATTAAAAAATATTTGAAAAATAAATGTTATACATTAGACGAACTTCATCAATGCCTAGCACCATGACAACTGAAGCTTTGTTGTGTTGAATTGAATATCTTTCTTACTAAATTATTTGTCATATAATGTACAAAATTAGTACGTATACTAGGGTAGTTCCATAAGTATCCGGCTTAACCTAGAGATGGCGGTAGTTGTTTGAAAAATACCACTATATTAGAAAGTGCACAATCCGTAAAGCATATGTTTCAAGTTTGAAGACGTCACATTGTTTAGTATTTGTTTGGCAGCTATTAATAGTGAACGTTTCCAGTGAATTTGTAAAAATGGAGAAAATTGTTCATCGTTACGTGATACAATACTTTTATTTGAAAGGCCTCAGTCCAACCGATATAAAAGCTGAACTGGATTCTACTTTAGGTGAGTCTGTTCATTCGTTTACAACAGTGAAATGTTGGGTAGCAGAGTTTAAACGAGGCCGTACGAGCTGCCAAGACGAGCATCGCAGTGGTCGACCAAATGAGGTGACGACTCCAGAAATGGTGAAGAAAATCCATAAAGCGGTACTGAATGATCGTCGACTGAAAGTGTGCGAGCTAGCAGACATAGTAGGCATTTCAAAAAGTGCGGTACATCGCATATTATATGAAAATTTGGACATGAGAAAGCTGTGTGCAAGATGGGTGGCGCGTTTGCTCACACTCGAACAAAAACAGTGTCGTGAAGATGTTTCAATTGGGTGTTTATCGAAGTTTCATAGCCACAAAGCAGAACTTTTGCGCCGTTTCATAACCATGGATGAAACATGGGTCCATCACCTCACATTCGAGACAAAAGAACAATCAAAACAATGGACTCAAAAGGGAGAACCGGCTCTAAAGAAGGCGAAGACCGTTTCATCTGTAGGCATTGGTTTTTTGGGATGCGCGTGGAATAATTTTCATTGACTATTTTGAAAAAGGAAAAACTATTAACGGCGACTATTATGCGAACTTATTGCAACGTTTGAGCGAAGAAATCAAGCAAAACCGGCCGCATTTGGCTAAGAAGAAAGTGTTGTTTCATCAAGACACTGCACCAGCTCACAAATCCGTTACTGTAATGGCCAAAATTAATGAATTAAAGTTTGAATTGCTATCTTATGCATCATATTCGCTAGATTTAGCCCCTTCGGATTATTTTCTGTTCCTAACTTGAAAAAAATGGCTTAGTGGTCAAAGATTTTCCAATGATGAAGAAGTGACGTCGGCAGTTAATGGCTATTTCGAGGAGCAAGACAGTTCTTATTATAGAAAGGGTATCGAACTTGTTGGACATCGTTGGGAAAAGTGTATAAAGCTGAAAAAAGATTATGTTGAAAAATAAATATATTTTTTCCCAAAATTTTTGTGTTTTCTTTGTTGGGTCGGGTACTTTTGGGACCACCCCCGTTATATGTAATGTATTCTTTTCTTTTTTAAGATGTTGATCGTTTTGTTGTAATTATAGTCTTTACTCTTTTTTTATTGGAAGTTTTAACAATCGTGTTACTAAAACATTTAATTTATATTAACGATGTTTGGGGGGAGGTGGGGTCCCCCATTTTCAGGATGTTTGTTTTCTTAAATCTGCAGTACCTTATACAGTTTTATGTACATATATTTCCAATTCCGAACAACATTTTTATGTATATATATTTGTGATCACTTACATTTGTTAAAACATATTTGGTTTAATATTGTAAAATTTATAAACACACAAGCATTTTTAAATTAACAATCTTTTTAAATTGTGCTCTTGCCAAAAGATTTATTTATTCTGTGTGTTTTCAGTTGATTCCTCCTAAAAGCAATATCTGCTATTTTCTTTTTCTTTTTATCTCATGTTAGGTATATCTGCATGTGTGTTTGTAAATTCCCGTTGTTGGTTGCGTGTGTATACAGGGAGATGCAGACAATTTTTTTTAAGACATTTGTATTATTACGTTATGAAATTGTAGACAGGCTTCAACATCCGACTGCAGTTTTGATTCCATAACATTATTATAAAGACCGTTCTATATGGATTCGTCAGATATATTTTCCTATACATTGCAAATTCTTTCGTTGCTACTGTACTTATTACAAACCGAGTGTGCAGACAAATGTTATCGCTCCAGACATTTCATTTTCACATTTCTTAAGATGCCTTTGCAAATAAAAACTGCATTTTTAAAATACTTTTTCCTTTATTATGTTAAGTTTGATGAGAAGTACATTATTAAAATGTTACTATAATAAGTTCTATTTGTATAACAGAAATAAAAAGTAGTAGATATATGGAAATCATATTTGTCGGACATTCGTCCGTTATCACAAACCTATCTTCTATTTCCGGTGATATCGTCTTATATTTTGAAATGTAATTGGCAACGATGTCGCGAATCTCCATCTCACTTTTGTGGAAATTTTTTGCATTTCGCGTGATAGCCGTGTGTCCATCAACACCCTGGTAAACGTAGTGAGTGGTGATGATACCGTACATTTTCGCCTTTTGCAATCTTTGGTACGAAGGTACCCGACAAAGACCGCATCTGACGAACGCTCTGTTTATCCTAGTGCCCTTGGGCTTCGAAAAATTGTAAACTACATGCAGTCCGGCTAATTGCAGAAGTTCCCCTGTGGACGATTCATCCCACCTTACACCTTGTTCCAAAGCTTGTAACAAGTAACGGCCTTGCAGATTCATGGTACATAGATAATCATCGAAATGAATAGCATCCAATACATGTTTGTAGGTTATTATTCCTTTTTCAGTTGTCACATTAACAGATCTCCTAAAGGCACCCCCATTGACAAGTGCTATAGGATATTCAGTCCAATATTTTCCTTTATACTCAGCAGCTTTGTGATCACATAAAGAATCTAAAACTAAGTTGGCCATGTTGCACTCTTTAACTAAACATTGGCCAGTTAAAACTACCCTAGTTGTGCCGAGCCTCTTTGCAGGATCGCTTCTCTTTTCCCTAGTTATATTTAAAAGGTCGAACGCTCTTTGATCTTGCGGAATTTCACTGTGAAGAAATATGGGTTGTCCAGCAAAACTTTCGACATCACCATCTTCGTCGAAGAGGATTTTCACCATTCCCAAGTACTTTAAGTAACCGTATTCGTGTACAATTATAACTTTCTTACCGTCGCGTCTACTATAAACTTCTGGTACGTGAGGTCCGGGATCTGCTTCGTCTTCCAGCCAAGTTTGTCGATGACCACCAACTACAATATCTACTTCTTTAACTTCTTTCGCTATCCTCTTGTCAATTTTATAACCAGCATGACCGAGAGCAATTATAATTTGCACGCCCATTTTATGCAATCTTTGACACTCGCGTTTCACGGATTCGACTTCGTCGTTGAATTCAATATTGCCCGGAGTGGAAGAAATTTTCGTTCTAGAAGTGGTGTAACCTATAATACCGATGGTCCAATTTCGTATTGAAAATATATGGTAAGGCTTTATAAGACCGTACAATTTTCTCTCGTTTGTAACGTCGATATTTGCGCCCACAGTTGGGATTGTAATTTGACGGAGAAAACGCTCTAAAGTCGCTGGTCCTTCGTCAAAGTCGTGATTGCCCAAACACATAACATCCGGCTTAAGAATGCTTAAGAAGTCCGCAGCCAGCTTCCATCCGTAAATTTTATACAGAACGGAACCACCTAAATTGTCACCTGCATTTAAATAAAGTACTGTCGGACCTGTTTGTCGTTTCGCTTCTTCTCTAGCCTGTGTTAAAATATGTAAAGCTCTTGCTGCGCCACCAGTATTGTCGTGGCTTTCTTCGAACTGCGAGTATATGTTATTACTATGAAAAAGTAATAGTTCGAAGCGTTCGCAATAGTTAATATTAATAAAAAATATTAAAAGTAATAATTGTAATGTAAGTATGATAGTGGTCATACTAATTAGGAAAATTAGGAAATGACAAGTATACTGACAAATGTCATTGAAGTTATTATTATCTACATGAACACAGGCTCGAATATATCGGCGACATACAATAACTCTAACTAAATTCAGAATTTAAATATTGAAAAAAAATGACGATTATGTCGATGCCAAACAGTACTACAATTCATTTCTTAAAATGATGTTAATCTGTCATATGTTATCGATTTGATTCATTTCATCAACGGAAAGGGAACATAAAAACACGATGATGATACTGCACGTATAGTTTCGACTCATTCATACTGAAAGCATCATATACGAGGTGTACCGGGAAGCCATTTTTTCGTAAAAAAACTACATAATTTTCAAGAAAATGAAAAAATTTATTTATTCAAAGTATTGGCCATTTGATTCTATACATCTTGCCCATCTTTTACGCAATTTATAGATGCCATCCCAAAAAAACTGTTTGTATTTTGAGCAAAACCATGTGTGTTCAAACCCATTCTGGACGTACTTATTTCTATCAATGCATTATTCAAATTGATAATTTGATTGATCGATAGCGATCAATATTAACTGTTTCATCAGACTTCAATAGTTCGTAATACATCACGCTACTGTGGTCTCACCAAATACAGAGCATTGTCTTGCGACCAGAAAGATTTGGACTTGGAGTCGATGGGCCCGCTACGCCAGGTGATGCGGTGATGGTTTACGTTTAGAGTTTTCGAAATAAGTATTTTTCATCACCCGTCACTATTTAATGCAGAAATGACTTCCGATCACACCTCTGAAGCAGCATTTCACAGACGATTTTTCACTTTTCCATTTGCCTGTCATTCAATTGATGTGGCACCCATTTTCCCATCTTTTGGTTTTTTCCCAATGCTTGAAATCGGTCGCTAATGATTTCTTGGACCACATATAACGCTTCTGCCAATTGTTTTTGAGTTCGGGTAGGGTCTTTATCCAATACAACACCTGCAGTGCTGCATCTTCAAACTTTTTTGGTCTACTAGAACTTTCTTTGTCTTGCACATCGAAATCACTACTTTTGAGTTGTGGAAATCATGCCTTACGCATTTCTGTTCTCCGGGATTCGAACCCACGATCTCTCCGTGTGTCCTCACCATTAGACCACAAAGACATTTAATTTGGGTCCTTCTAATGTGCTATAACTTGCATTATGGAACAGCTAGTTAAAGAAAATCCACGGCAGATTATTTTTACGATGCTAAGCTGAAAAATTCTATTTTTAACCTCTTTGCGAAGAAATATAGATTCGTTGAGGGCTTCCTTCGCCATTTGACAAAACGACGGTGGAAGACACTGGAGTCTCTTAACGATCCGAGGTTAAGTACTTAGTGTATTCTTCGAATGACTTTAGGAAAACACCTAAGGGCGAGGAAAGAAGTCCCCTTGTCAACTATAATTCTTTTCCCTTCTAAAAGGTTTTCCAATAGGGACTTGACAACTTTTAATTCAATTTGTGAACGCACCCTTTCACTAATCATCGAACTGTCACTGTCAATTTATTCAGTAAACTTAACATTTTCATCATGGTAAAGTACACGAACGAACAACGTCTGAAAATTATAAAAATTTACTACAGAAATTCGGAGTCGGTGACCGCTACTTTAAGAGCGTTAACTCCAATTTTCGGTCGTAATTCTCGCCCTAGTAGACAGGCAGTAACAAGTTTAGTGCAAAAATTTGAGTCTACATATTCGCTGTGTGATGTTGCCGTGCCAGTGAGACAACGGGTTGGTCGAAGTGTCGAAAATATCGCTGCTGTTGAAACGTCCGTAGCAAATGATCCAAATCAGTCAATTCCACGGTGTTCTCAAGAGTTGGGCATCGCTCAGACCACTTTATGGCGAAGTTTGCGTAAGGATCTTGGTTTACACCCATACAAGATCAAGCTGACTCAAGAATTGAAGCCGATGGACCATTTGAAGCGACGTACGTTCTCCGATTGGGTTGTGGAAAAGATGCGCCAAGATGATCAATTTCATCACAAAATCATTTTCAGTGACAAAGCTCATTTTTGGCTCAATGGGTTCGTCAATAAGCAAAATATGCGTTATTGGTCGGGTGAAAATCTACATGTGCTTCATGAAACACCACTTCATCCACAAAAAGTAACTGTTTGGTGCGGTTTGCATGCCGGCGGCGTCATAGGGCCATATTTTTTCGTCGACGAAAATGATCGTCACGTTACTGTGAATGGTAATCGTTATCGCGCCATGATTACCGATTATTTTTGGCCCGAATTGGAAGATATGGACTTGGACAACATGTGGTTTCAGCAGGACGGTGCCACAAGCCACACAGCACACGTTACAATTGATTTATTGAAGAGTAAGTTTGATGAGCGTGTTATCTCAAGAAATGGACCAGTCGATTGGCCGCCTCGTTCGTGCGATTTAAGCCTCTAGACTTTTTTCTTTGGGGCTACGTCAAATCATTGGTCTATGCCAACAAGCCGACAACGTTGGAAGAGCTCAGAGCCAACATTGAACGTGAAATACCAGCCGTTTCGGCCGAATTGCGTGGCCGAGTCATCGAAAATTGGGTCCAACGAATCGACCGCTACAAACGTGCACGCGGTGGCCATATGAACGAAGTCGAGTTCTATTCATAAATGTTTTAATTGTACTTCAACCCGATAATAAAGTTTTTGAAATATCTCAAATGGTCTGCATTTTATTTTGAAAAAAAGTTGTCAAGTCCTTATTGGAAAATCCTTTATATCTCACTAGCCCAATAAATACCAAAAGTAAGCTTGTGGTATGTAAATAGTGTATGAGACCCATGTTAGCGAATGCAGCGTTAATCTGGTATACTGGGTTAGAATCCTGGACACGCTTCAAAATGAAACACTTGAAACTATGACATTATTCATATGAAGTGATCAACTACAGAGAGACCTGCCTCATATATTGTAATTTGGAAAACTACTACTATTTTCTAGTAATTTATGTGATGTTAAAATTCTTAGTAAAGTTATTCTTTCTTATTTATATTTGAAAAAAAAAACCGAAATAATTGGTTTAAAAATAAATATATTTATTATAAAATGTATTGTAAAATGAGAACTAAAATTACAAAAAATCGCGCGACTAATAATTTTGAAGATTTATCAGTTATAATGAATCTGTCTTCTTCTTCTGGACGGATGGTTTGGTAAAAATCAACATAACGCTCGACGACGTGACCAACGGGTGAATTTAAAAATTCATGTTCTTTAGCTTTTTTCCCGAACGCTGTAATTCCGTGTCCACCCGAAAACAAATAATCATTAATTAATATGAAATACACAGAGTTTGGATCCAGCACCTCATATCTTGGCACCTTACAAGATCCGCATCTAACAAATAGCCGTTTTATTCGAGAACCCACGCGTTCCGAGAAATTAAATATGGCATGCATGCCGGAGAACTGAAGCAGTCCGCTGTTTTTGGGACCGTACAACACCAGCGCCTGTTCTAGGGCGTTTGAAATAAAACGCCCTTCGATCTGCATTCTAATCAACGTATCTTGATAATATAAAGTTCTTACGAAATCGTTTTTTCTTAATTCGCCTTTTTTTCTAATACTGCCCCTTACCAAACCACTGTTTATTACAGCTATGGGATATTGCGTCCAGAAGCGTCTGGACACATTATGGTAGGTGACAGCCATGTGTTCAATTATAGAGTCAGTGATCAAATTCGCATAATTGCATTCTTTGTAGGAACACTCGGCACTCAACGGGACTTTAGTTGTTCCCACCACCGTCAAATATTCGTCCCTTTTAAATCTGGCGCGCAAATTTTGCATCTCTTCTGCTTCCGGAATTCTGGCGTGAAGTAGCATAGGATGAGAATCGAAACTGAGGACATTTCCGTCTTCGTCGAAAGTAAGTTTAAGTATGCCTAAATACTTCAAGCTTCCGGGTTCATGTACAATCGGAACCAATTTCCCGTCTTTCCTTTTGACCGTGTTTTTAAACGGAACATTTTCTGGGGCTCCCGTCCTATGGCCCCCTATTATCACATCCACGTGTTCCGCTAATCTCGCTATCATTCTATCCACATGGTAACCAGAGTGTCCCAGCGCTATAATAATTTTCACACCCATATGGTGCAATTTAAAACTTTCCCTTTGCACCGCTATGACCTCGTCTACTATCAATAGTTTCTTAGGCAAAAAAGGTATGCGTGTTTTTGCCGTCGTGTAACCAATGACTCCAACTTCGTGATCTTTCACATTTAATACGTATGAAGTCCTAATATATTTCCTCAACTCAGGCTTCCGACTAAGATCGAAGTTGACTCCAACGACGGGAACGTCTAGATGCCGGAGAAATTGCGTCAGGTTTACTCCTATATCTAGATCGTGGTTTCCGAGACACATGGCATCTGGTTTGAGTGCATTCAGATATTCGGCTACAATTTCCCATTTACTCGAACTGATGAGGTTAACTTTTGGGAAACTGTCACCGGCATTAAAATAGAGAACCGGCGGTTTCTCTCCCAATTCCGCTTCCTTTCTATACTTGGACAGCAAAAATAATAATCTTCCGGCGCCGCCGGTCTTCTCATCCATTTCGTCGAATTCAAAGTCGATGTTATTGTTATGCAATACCGTCAGATCGAAATGATTGTCACCTTGAATTTTTCGAATTGTCACTAAAATTTGTATCAACACCAAAAAGAAATTTTTCATAATTTTTCCAGTTTCCTGAATCTATGTTAACTATTATTAAATAAATATTGTATAAATTATGTTACAGTTTTATGCCATTAAATGGGCAATTAATATATTGACTGACATATAACTGTACGTCAAATAAGCAATATTAATATTGGCATGTCAAAAATAATAATATTGACAGCACTAGCAGACTGCCGATCCTTCATTGAATTACATTATCTTTGAGGAATATGCTTGCTATTTTTTCGAAATCTAGTCAATTAAATAGTATTATTTAATTTAAGTAATAAATTATTAGACTTTGCACTTTCTGATTCTAATGTGGCAATACATGAAGACGAAAATCTTATGATTAGAGAAGATCTTCATCATCCAGCGTTCCTGCTCGATGTACACTAGCGTCAATATTAGTTCGAATAGCTAGTAAAATTTAGTGAACTCTTCCAAAAAATAATATAATTGTATTTAAATATAAATAACATATTTACATTAGGTCTTTTACGAGATTTATAATCAACTGCATGCAAATATATCTATTAGAGCACCTGCAACTATTATATTTTATGACTCACTGCGGTAACTCCTGGAATAATCCGTACCGCCATAAATACGATTATTTTTGAGATAGTATTGCAAGCGAAAACTTGCAAAACATACCTGCCCTCACCCCAAAGAGTCTTGTGTACCGAAATATGCATTACGAGGATAGTTTGACAAGTAGTGAGAATGACATATAGGTGGCGCTCTAATTGGTAAAACAAATGCACTGTAATTTAGGTTGCCTATTTATATGCTTACATTCCGATATTTAGGTAAATCGGTTGATTAGTTTATTTTTGACAGTCGATTGAAAAAGAAGCAACACGTCGTTTTGTTAAAATGGAAAAAGCAGAGTATCGTGCGGTGATTAAATACTAAAAATAGCTGTTTTTATTGCATGATAACGCGCAAGACCTTAAAAGTTCGTAAATTTTTGAACAAAAACCAAATTTGTCATATCGATCATCCACCAAATTCTCCTGATCTATCACTGCACGACTATTTTCTTCTCTCTTGAAAATTGCTATGAAAGGGAGCGCTTTATGAAAATACTGTAGCCATTCAAACAACCATGGCATAAGTGTAAAACAACCTTCCAAAAATTGAGATTAGAAAATCTACGCGCGCATTATTTAACCGTACCAGACGTTGTATTGCTTCTAATGGAACCTACGAGGATAGTTTGACAAGTAGTGAGAATGACATATAGGTGGCGCTCTAATTGGTAAAACAAATGCACTGTAATTTAGGTTGCCTATTTATATGTTTACATTCCGATATTTAGGTAAATCGGTTAATTAGTTTATTTTTGACACTCGATTGAAAAAGAAGCAACACGTCGTTTTGTTAAAATGGGAAAAGCAGAGTATCGTGCGGTGATTAAATACTTCGTAATTAAGGGTATGAAAGCTACCGAAATAAAAGATGAGTTACGGGAAACATTAGGTGAATCTGCTCCATCGTCCGCTACAATAAGTAAATGGGTAAATGAATTTAAACGTGGTAGAACAAGCTGTGTAGATGAAGCGTGCTCTGAAGCACACAAAATCGTGACTTCTAAGGAAATTATTATAAAAATCCATAATATTATTAGGCAAGATTGACGACTCAAATGGTAAACATTTCAACAGAACGCGTACACCACATTTTAACGAAAGAATTGGGCCTTTCCAAGCTTTCGGCAAGATGGGTGCCGCGATTGCTTATGTGACTGATCAAAAGTTCACTCGTTTGCGCATTTCCAATGAGTGTTTGGACCTTTATAAGCGGAATCCGGTTGATTTTTGTAGGCGGTTTGTTACTTGCGATGAAACCTGGATACACTACAGTACACCCGAAACTAAACAACAGTCGAAACAATGGTTAGAACGTGGTTCTGCACCTCCAAAAAAGCGAAAACCACTTTATCGGCAAACAAGGTGATGGCATCATTTTTTTGGGATTCAAAGGGCATTTTGCTTATTGATTACCTTCAGAAAGGTGCCACAATAAACGGACAATATTATGCAGAACTTCTACAAAAATTAAATGTTCATATTCGTGCTAAACGGTCAGGAATGGCAAAGAAAAAGATTCTGTTTCACCAAGACAACGCTCCCTCGCATACCAGCACAGTTGCGATGTCCAAAATCCACGAGTTGCATTTCCAATTAGTACCGCATGCGCCTTATTCGCCGGATCTAGCCCATTCCGACTTCCACCTTTTTCCAAAATTGAAACCGGCACTAGGTGGAAAGAAAGAAATTTTCGTCTAACGACGAGCTTATCATCTTCGTAATGAGTATTTTGCAAGTCTTCCGCTGCCTTCAGCTTTAGCAAAAAAATCATATAAGAGAAATTTTTTTTCATTATAAGAATTAAATAAATTACAATTATGTCTAAATTTATAGTGTTTTATTATAAAAAAAACACCCGTGTCATATTTTTTTAACTAGAGCTGATACAGAAATTTCAATCACGGAATTGAAATCGTCATCAAAAATTGAACTAATAACATGTGAAAAAGAGGAACACTGTAATAACTCACATGCAGGTGCTTATCGGTCGTGTCCGTGTTCCTTGTTCAATGTCATTCATCCTAGTTTAAGTAAAACAATTTTAAAAATCTTGTGAAACGAACATACAGTGTACATTTTGATTCTCAACGGTACAGATCGCGCACGGAGTTTGTTTTCGTACAGGTATTTTTCGCCGTGGTTTACCAGGTGCGACACTTTGCAATTTTCTGCTGATGATAACTTAGTTGTCGAAATACGAAAATTAATGTGGAAAGGGGTTATATATTAACCTTAGTGATTAAGTTAATCAACAACAGGCTCCATCAAATTCAACTAATAACATGCAACATAACCCAATCATCAGAAATGCTGTTGTGTAGTGTAATTAATAGATATTAAGGGATACTGTATTTATTAAAAACGTCATCGTTATTATCGAAGCGTATACTTACTTTCAAACGTAAGATACGTTTGTTTATTAGAAGCGACGAAGGTCAATTTATTTATTAATACATCGCGATTCAATTTGGAAAGGAAATATTGTGGTATTGTAGCGATGCTAGTACAATTTCAAACGTCCGTGTCATAATTGAAGCGATGACGGGCAGTCATCCAAAACACAATCACGTGAGGTGTGATACAACCTACGTATCTCCAGTCACATTTTCTTTACTGTAATGCTTGCTTATTCAGGATAAAAATATTGATTCAAATTTGCTTTCTGGAAAAATTCTCCGTCTTCGAGTAAAACTACATCGATTCTATTAAATAACTTAATAAAAATTGATTTTTATATGTTAGTAACATGTTTCTATAATCTACTCCACATTCTATAGTTTATCTGGAGCCAATATCGACCCCTGGAACCTCCCTATTAACTGGCACTACATCAAAGAGAGCACTGTTCCAAAACATCATGTGTCTCCTATTCCTTTAAGTACGAACAAATTACAAAGGATACCAGGAAAGTTTTACAATATAGGCTTTGTTTATTCAATTTTTTCACAGTAATTTCCTCTACACTCAATACACCTCCCCATCCTCTGAAACCAATCTTTAAACCAGTTCTGCCAAGCTTCACTAGGGAGTAAAGCACACTCGTTGTCCCAAGCCCGCAGAAGGTCCTTATCACTGGAAAACCGCCTCCCTTTTAGCTTCATTTTTACATGCGGGAACAGTGCAAAGTCGCAGGGAGCAAGATCTGGACTGTAGGGAGGGTGCTCGAGAAATTTAAATCCTGTCATGGTCAAATATTTGGTGCAGGCTTTGGCGCGGTGAGCTGGAGCATTATCGTGATGGAGGAACCAGGTGTCAATTCTTTACTTTGGCCGCAGGTTCTTCATAGATCCAATGACTTTAGGCAGGCACTTTATAGTGTATCACTTAGCTGTGAGTGTTTTCTGTGTTTCCAAAACGACGCGTTCCACAATTCCACTCAATTTGAAAAATACAGCTATCACTTTCTTCTTTACAGAGCGGGATTTTCTGACAACTACGAGTGTGTCCTTAACATCAAAGAACCAAACTTTATTTTGAGCTTTGGTCGGCACATCGTAATAGTACAGCCAAGTCTCGTCACCTGTCATGATGTTCACATACCGAGATTGTCCCTTATTAAACGTTTTTAACATCTCCCGGCACCAAGTCACACGTCGTGTTATCTGCTCTTCAGTCATTCGATGCGGCACCCAGAACAAAGTTTCTTCACGTGCAAATGATCATGCAGAATCGAACAAATTGCTGGTGCATTTAGGCCTGAAGTACCCTGTATCTGTTGGTAGGTCACTCGCCTGTCCTCGCCAAGCATTTTCCTCACAGTAGTAACGTTTTCCTCGGTGACGGACGTTCGTGGCCTTCCCGGCCTCTCAGCATCCTCCACAGTTACATTTCCCCTTTGAAATTCTCTATACCACTTGAATATCGTTGTGCGATGTAGACAAACATCACCTAGTGCAAGAGTCATTTCTTCAAAGAATTGGTCTATGTTTAAACCACGCACGAAATTATAACGCAAAACTGCCCTTATCTCATTTCGTGACTACGACGCCATCGAAAGCACTTTACACTCTCACCGCTAATGAATAACTGAGCCCATCGACATGGCGCGGCAGCTACTATGCACGTATGAACATGTCTCAACATGCAGCAACAAGCAGCTACCTACGATTCATTGTTGCGTCATATTGCAAAACTTTCCTAGTACCCTTTGTAGTGCATGCGTTCTCTTACGCCGTACTTACGCCGTTGAGTTTGTATAAAAGTATCGTATGGTCCATGGAGTCAAAAGCCTTACTCCAATCGCAACAGTCTAGAATGTCCACTTTTTTATTATCAAGTGCGTCCGTTATGCGTTCTAGGATCTCAGAAATGGCAGTTTTTATAGATTCGATCTTCAGATAACCATTTTGGTTTGTGAGCTTTAAAATAATGAATTAATCGCTTTTTGATAATGGTTTCTAAAATTATTTTTTTCAGTCGATTCTTCCTCATGTATCGGAAGTACTTTTGCTATTTTCAGAGGGTCTGGGAATATCTCTTTGGATAAACATTCATTGAAGATGTCGCTCTTTCGGTAGCTATATAATCAAAACTGTTCTTTCATCATATATAAGTTTATTAATGTGAGATTTTTAAATCAAAATGTCCTTGTCGCAATCAAAATCGTTTCTTTCCATGTGTTAAGTTATATTTGGTAGAAATATTTTTGAAATGAGAAAATTTTGAAAATAAATCGTTTTCGCCAATAACGTTTGGATTTATTTTAAGAAAATATCATAAATGTGTTTCTTTTGGCTATGCCATTTCCTGAACTTTTACCACCTCATCATAAACGTATTTTCATCTCTCAAAATTAACTCATTTCTTTTTTCTTTGAAACCGTCTAAAATTCCCCACACACAGCTCCCATAAAATAAATACAACATAATAAATGGTCCGTAATTGCCTTGTAAACATCCGTTTGGCTAAATCGTTAAATACGCGCCAATCTTTAATAAAAAAAAAAGGAATCAAACTGTACTGGAGGGAAAAAAAATGCGAAGCAACGGACAGCTCCATTAAGTTCAAAATTGATTGTGCCACAGATTTTTTTTTGTCATTCTATTTTTTGAATGTTAACCACTCAAAAATACATATTTGCAATAGATGTGTGTTCGTCTTTATCTCAGAGTGGGATGAGTTATTCCTGGACACAGTTATCCACCATGAACTTTTACGATCAGTAGCGGAGATTCAATACTGCAGAATACAATCCCTGCACCCCAAAATTTCGCCCGTTCGATCTGTTCGGATATTGTGTCGGTTGCGGATTCGATTGAATAATTTAATTTCCATATATCCCCGCGTAAATCTAAAAACTACCGCGAGAACTATTTTCGTGCGACTTATTTTTGGGCACGCGCCGTCGAATATTGTTATATAAAGTGTCTGTTCTTGAATTCCCGCCAAAGAATGTTTAATTAAGCGTATGTTACAGATTCCTGTAAGTGTGTTCTAATGAATATTAAGATACTGTTGGTGAAACTGTTGAATTATTTCGGAGTTTTGGTGAAAAATATCGCACACGTCTCCTGATATGGCGAACATTTTGTGTTAAAGTTTCGATGTGGTGGTGTTCCAAGCAGATATTTTAAGTTTTGATAGTGCGTCTGGCTGAGGCAATATTCGAATCAGATCATGTGTTGTAAATGCTGCTGTGCTACCGTAAGACCAATCCATATACCCTTAAGTATAAACAACCAAAGTGACACATTTAGGAACAGGGTATGATACATTTCATTAAGGGAATATTCTAGTATAGGGGTGAATTTTGAATTAAATCTTTAAGTGTTTCATTATGAAATTTATTAACATTCAAATATGGTGCGGTTTTTTTGAATATAATAAAGACTATGGGATTTTTTTTAATGCTTTTGATAGATTCCTGTTCAAACTGGTTAGAAGTCAATCAAATGAAAACAAAGACTACAGAAGAAGTAACTAACGTTTGTAAAGAAAAGCTTTCATAATTCTGGGTACCTGATACATTGTACTGCAACAATGTGCCTTATAATTCAAATGCCTTTAAAAAGTTTCCTAGTGAATGTAATTTCAACATAGAAAACAAAATGAATAATTTTTTCTACTTTAATTACTCAATTAATTAACGCAAAGGAACGACTTCAATCATTTACTTATTTATTGATATTTTTAGCTGGCAGATAGCTCAGTGATAATGCGAACGTTCGGTCATAATCACACGCTTTGACAAAGTGCAAGAGATTTACCAAGTAACAAATTTAACTAATCATTTAACCATTTAAGTAGCATTTTCAGTATGCAGATGCAAAAAATTGGTAAGATCGTCTAAATATTTGCAACATTGATATGTTTCGCTATATTATATCATGTACGCGTGTTCGCCGTGAGGAGTACATGTTATTATACAGTCTGTCGGTGAGACAACCGAACTTTTTTAAAATAAAAACAAGAGCTTACTACTTTGATAAAATTAAACGTTTTGCTAGTTAATAAAATTTAAAGTGTAGGCTTAAAGGGCATCAGTACTATTATCTTTACAATATGAATTTTTTTACAATCCGTCGTATCGTTAACGCACAACTACAGCTGTTTGTTATACACAATCTGTTGCAGAGAGAAAACCGAACTTTTTTAAAATAAAAACTACTTACTATTTTGGTAAAATTCATTTATTTTGTTCAAAGTAGTCGCCTTCGACTTCAGTACAACGTTTTGCATGGTCAATTAACATATCGAATTAGTTTTTAAGTCCATCTTTAGAGATGTCGTTCAAGATCGCTGTCGACGCCTTTTTAATGGCTTCGACATCGGCATAATACTGTCCTTTCATCGTCAAATGTAGTTTGGAGAATAAACAGAAATCACAGGGGGCCAAATCCGGTGAATACGGTGAATGGTTGATGATTAAAATGCCATTTGTAGTTAGAAAATCAGTGATAAATGTCGAGCGATGAGATGGTGCTTTATCATGTAACGAACGCTAGCTACCATTTTCACGACATTGAGGGCGCACACGATGAATACGCGCCAAAAGACGCTTCATAACACCAAGATAATATACAGCATTGACTGTTTGATTAGTTGGTGCAAACTCTTCGTGCACTATGTCTTTTGAAACATAAAAACAAATTAACATTACTTCACTTTTGACTTCTCTAAACGGCTTTTTTTCGGTCGTTCTTCGCTTCGATGCTTCCATTCAGAGTTTCGGCGCTTGGTCTCTGGATCATATTCAAAACACCACGTCTCATCGCCAGTTAAAATATAATACCTGAAATTTTCGTCCTTTTTTGAGTCTTTAATCAAGTCTGTATAATATTGTATTCAGTTATCTTTTGTGGTACAAACCTTGCACAAATCTTTCTCAGTCTCAAATGCTATGCCAAAATCCGATGAATTGAACCTTTGGAAATATTTAATTCCATTCCTACGTATCGCAATGAGGATTTCGGCTCATTTCTGATAAATTCACACACAAGTTCGATGTGATTTTCTGTAATCACAGGTCTTTAACACCAGGATGTTCGTAGACATTTGTCCGTACGAGCGTCTTTAAATTGTTTATATCACCCATATACACTCGTATGCGATCACCATACACTTGTTTCATCAAATTAAACGTTTTACTAAACGATTTACCGAGTTTAAAACAGAACTTGATATTCGCTCTTTGTTCAAAATTCATTTTTCGACCAATGCCAAATACACACTGTTACTTTAGGCGCGCTTTCTCTGCTTCTGATGATGCAAATGTCATGATATTTTGACATAATATTGGTCAAAGATCCACCTTACCGACGCATATTTTTTTAATAGATGGCGCCACTAAAAATTACTATTTTAAAAAAGTACCGTTTTCTCTGCGACAAACTGTGTATAGAAAAGAAAAGTACGTTTTATAATCTATTGTTTTCCGCCATTACTGCAATTGTTTTTAAATGCCCCAATCTGATCCGTAACGTAGCTTCAAGGATACTCATACTCTAGATTGGAAACCGCTATTCTAGAGGATAAAGGTATCCAATCAAATAATACTTAAATGAAAACGAAACTGATTCTCTTTGGCCAAGTTGACAATACTTCACACTAGCTTTGTATACGTTAAAACTGAAAATTTTTATAATAATAATTGTTTATTTCCATAAGAAAGGAAAATATACAAATGCACTTATAGTAATTACAGGAAAAAGCTAACAAAATCTTTTTAAAAATCACAGAATGTATATCAACTTTGCAAACAGGGTTGCTTTTCCTATACACCAAGAGATTAACTATCAGTTTAAAAGAACACATGCTTCACTATAAACTAAACTGTACATTATTCTGTATGTGTACCAAAGAAGCAAATTTACTAATAATACATACACTGCTGTCCAGGCAACAATTTCTATTTCAACAAGACTTTGAAACACACAGAGAAAAGTTTAAATTGATTAAGCACCGAATTATAAACTTTGGTAATTTGATGTGAAAATGATCGTTCATAAAATGCTGTTCGAAAATCCAGCTACGTATATAGAACAACTGCTAAGTTCCACGCCCCAGACTCAACATCCAAGTATATGTGTTTCAAATCTCAGCCACGTATCTAAAATAACTCCTAAGTTCGACGCCTCAGACTCAACAGGTAGATCCACTCCTACAATATTAAAATTTGCAGTTCTTCGGAGCTGGGCAACACCACTCCTATTACCCAAAAGGAAAGCCAAGACAGTGGCTTAGAAGGATTCAATAATTCAAGAAAGTGCATTTATATATGATCATTCTGCATTTGCATTTAATTATCAGTGACAGAAACTACATATGCATCTTGCAGTACCTAAGACTCGTGTAAAAGAAGGAAGTGTATATAGTAAATAGAGAAGGACCAAATAGTGAGTAGCCACATGCTTATCAGTAACAGAAAATACATATGCATCTTGCAGTGCCTAAGACTCCTGTAAAAGAAGGAAGTGTATTTAGTAAACAGAAAAGGATCCAATATTGAGCCTTGTGGAATACCATAAGTAACAAATCTATAATGGGAAAACTTCCCATTTAACAAAGCTCTCTGGATTCTGCCAATCGAATAACAAGTCATCATCTTTAGAGCAGATAGGGACACTAGTTTAGTTTAGTTCACTTTAGAGCAGATTGAGATAACCCAATATAGTTTAAGGATGAAAGGAACAGGTGATGATCAAATATATCAAATGTTCGATTAAAATCCAATAAGGTAAGAACAGAGACTTTACCATCATCAGCAGCAATGAGCAGATCATCGGCCACCAAACAGAGCAGTAGTATTAGTACTGTGACTGTACTATGACTGTGACTGAAAGTCTATTTACTTCTGAAAAGTCTTTCAGTTGGTTATTCATAATGTCAATAATTTTAGAAATTACTGACGGAATACTCGTCGGACGGAAGTCCTCGAAATTCAACGGATCCGAATAAGTCATACAATAGCCTGTCTCTAGAATAAAAAAAAAGAAGTGTTCAAACAAGAATGAATTTATTATATACAATAAATAGGGAGGAATGGCGGGGCAAGAAAGTTTTTTAACACATAAATTGTAAAGGTATCGCATCCAGGAGTGTTGCTTTTTATTTTTGAAATTTCATACACAAATCGAGTAGTTCATTTTCTCGAACAGGTTTAATTAAAATGAAGTTCTATTTAATCTATCGGAGTATAAAAGATTTTTATCACAGGATCAGCAAAGCATTCGTGACCGCTATCTATAAAGTAGTTATTGATTGAATATTTTCCGATTTACTTTTCAAATTAAGTTGCTTCAGCGTTTTCGACATGTCCTTGGTCGATTTTCTTGTATTTTCGAAATTGAAATAGGCTTTCTTTGTTAGCTGAACTGCCTTTGTTGTGGAATTTCTCAAGTTCTTATCTACAAAGGCTTAGAATAGAAATATAATTCGTCAAAGCGTAATTTAAGTATTTCCTTTGTGATCCGATAACAGTTGTAACAAAGGTTATATGTACATCTATACAGACACAAGTATAATAAACGAAATATTAAATTTTTTGGCGTATATATCTGGACGAAGTCCAAATATTAAGCGAAGTGGCTGTTCTTTTATAGCACCATTAAATCCTAATTACGCGATACTTGAAAAAAACTCTCTTCTTTTAAATATTAATTTAGCACGTATTGAAACGCTATACGAACATTAAGGAATTTATTGCTAACGTGTATTACAACAGTACATCTGATAGTACGATTGTTGTGGTGTTTTTGAAGTAACAATAAATGAAACATAACCTTGTGGCTCTCCACCACTAGGCTGTAAATTTTTTTACTATTATTTCATTACTTTGTTTACAATCTACTACAACAATTGGAGCAATAATTAGATGGTATAAATGTAAATGATGGGAGAAGAGAGATAATTCTCTGACTATTTTCTAGAATACCACTATTGGGTTATGCGTAGTTAAAGATGATTAATCTTATTCAAGTAGGTTTGTGAGTCTTTCGAGTCTACTTAATAAGTTCGGTGGGTTTTTCCATTTCTCCTAGTAAGATCTTTGTATGTCCTTTTAAAGCTTTTAAATAATTACTTGAAAATCCTTTGATCTCGTCTGTAGCGAATGGTATTTTCAAATCATTATCTGAGGTGAAGTTAGACACGTATCAAAATGCGTTGGTGATAAAGCCAAGTATTTTTAATGTCTGTCTTTGAATAATTTTCGTGTTTGACGATTTTGCACATCCCCACAACTGAACTTCCTACATCCATATGGCTTTTATTATACTACAAACGTACGAGGCGTATTTTTTAGGTAAGGGCTGTTTTGTTGCATACACTAATGGCGGTGCGCGCGGCGCAACGAGTGCTTGTGTCGTGTCCCTGCATTCCTTGGGAACAACTGTGCTCAGTTGCAGCTGTGTAGGTAACCTGTACGATCTGTTCTGTGTCTTTAAAATGTTCGAGATTATCGAAACGCCCGCCCCGTGCGAGATACGGCCAGTGATACGTTTTCTGTCGGCAAGAAACATGTCTGCTGCAGATTTCACTGGCAGATTTATGAAGTTTACGGAGCTACTGCCATGTGTGAAGGCAAAATGCGTAAGTGGATCAGACACTTCACAATAAGCACTCTTTCAGACAATGAAGACGTGAAAACGGACGTGACCTTTTAGTTGTCGGAGTAGGCGGCAAGTTTCTATGAAGAGAGTATTCAAAATCTAGTTGTAAGGTTTGATAAGTGTTTAAGCAAACTTGGGAGCTATGTCGAAAAATAGAGAAATGTATTGGGTTGGCAACTAAGTACTTTCGGTTTTGTAGTATAAAATAAAACACTTTTTTTTTAAACAAAGAATAGTTTTTAATCAATTATATATTTTCCATTTTGTTCAATGACCTTTTGCCATCTTTCTTTCAGCTGCATGACTCCGCATTCATAAAATTTCTGGTCCTTATCAGCAAAAAACTGAACCAGGTGCGAGTGAAGGTCATCGTCATTTGTGAAAGTTTTACCATTCAAAGAATTCTGCAAACTTCGAAATAAATGGTAATCAGATGGTGTTAGATCAGGGCTGTATGGGGATGTGGCATCACTTCCCAGCCAAGCTCCAATAGTTTCCCACGAGTTGCCAAAGATGTGTGAGGCCTTGCATTATCTTGGTGGAAAACTACACCTTTCCGATTTAACAATTCTGGCTGTTTTTCTTTGACTGCTTCATCCAATTTTATTAATTGTTGACCGCAAACATCAGAATTGATCGTTTGGTTCCTTGGAAGCAGCTCAAAAAACACAAGACCTTTGTAATCCCACCAAACTGACAGCATGATCTTCTTTGGATGCAATGCAGCTTTCGATGTGGTTTGAGCTGGTTTATCGTGTTTGCTCCATGATCGTTTTCGAACTATGTTACTGTACAGAACCCATTTTTCATCACCAGTGATGATTCTTTTTAAGAAAGGGTCGGTTTCATTTCGTCTAAGGTGCATATCGCAAAAGTTGATTCTTTGTGTTAAATGCATTTCTTTCAATTCGTGAGGTACCCAAATATCAAGCTTCTTAACTAGCCCAAGACATTTTAAATGTTTTTCAATTGTTGTGTGCGATACATGTAGCCTCTCCGCAACCTCTCGAACAGTTATATGACGATCCTCTTCAATTATGACTTTGATTTGGTCATCATCAACTTCAGTAGGCCGGCCAGAACGTTGCTCATCTTTGAGGGAAAAATCTCCAGAACGGAATTTTTTATACCAATTCTGACACGTGCGCTCTGTTAAGCAATTAGCACCATAAACTTGACATATCTTTTTGTGAGCCGCAGCAGCTTTCTTTCCTTTACGGAAATAAAATAGTAAAATATGCCGAAAATGTTCGTTTCTGCACTCCATTTAAAATTAACCCACAACTAATAGCTTTAATAAAAATCACGCACTACTTGCTTCTGAAGTTACGTCAATGTGACTAGTATCACGCGACAAACGGTAAAGTACAGCACTAACATACGTTATACAAAAAATAAAGCAACGCTCTCTATCAGTAAAAACCGAAAGTACTTAGTTGCCAACCCAATATAATGGACTTATGATAATAAATAAAATAAAATTCCACTATTGTTATTCGCCATTCTATTCTGAGAATTTCCATAACATTCGAAATACAAAAGTTTGAAACAAAGAGAAAATAGAATTCAATTCACACTCTAACATTTCGCCCACATTGTATATGTACTAACATTTTTATAATTTTTCTAACAGACAATACCTAGATGCTAAATACAAAACAATATATTTATATTGACTGCTAAGAAATAAAACACATTAATTTAAAAATTATACTTGAATGAGTGCCAGGGCAGTTACGTTTATGTTCCGATCATTAAACACTTCCACATAACTGAATTAACAAGAGCCGAAGTACGTTTTATCTTAATACACTTTCATAAGCAAACAATGTCTCGATATCCTTGGTTAATGCAATCGCACTGATCAAGAAATAACTTTAAAAAAATATTTGATAATGAGTTCTCAAACACTTCATTCTCAATGGTTTTGTGGCGCGATTATTGTACCGAAATGTTAACATCAAGTAGAATAAATCAAAATTTTGACAGCGCCTCATTTAAAATGATTGATTTAGCCTAGAATTACAGTTTGCAAAAGTTTATATTTTTAATACTCATCAAGCAAATTTGGAATTTTTATTTCATTGTAGTGCACAGTTTGTGAAAAAGTAATGACTCACTGGTAACGACTAAATATCAATATTACCTTCTAAGTAGAATCTGAACATTCCCAATTTGAAATTATTACGATTTTCACATTAGTAGTGCTTGCGTATTTGAAGGCGGATTTGTACAAATCTGCTTTAGAAGGTAGTATTGATATTTATTCGTGAACAAAGGGGAATATTACTTTTTTCCATAGACTGTACATCTATCAATCATGGCCAGGTCAACTGCATATACACCGACTTTTCTCGTACATTTGACATACTGGATCATCGTATATTACTGGATAAATGATCTTGTCATGGTTTCGCACTTTGCATCCTTCAGTTAACACAATCCTATCTTGAAAAAAGACTTAATTTACGTATTCTATAATGGATTTAATTCAACAACATTTAATTCGTCATCTGGGGTACCTCAGTGGTACCTTATGCTATGCCGGCGGCGTAGAGATTTTTACAGCTGTTTCTTCCATTGAATATGACAATTGGCTTCAAGCGAGTCTAGACCTTATTTCAGCTTGGTCTAAGTCTAATTGTCTTTGTTTGAACATAGATGAATGTTTTGCCATGTCATTTACCCGCAAGTTATCTCCCATCTCTTCCTCATACTCCCTAGTTTCTTTCCTTCGCAGTTTCTCGCTCCTCCTTCAGAAACGCTGCCACATTTGTCTACGGTACGCTGAGGAGAAATCTTCTCTGGAAGGCTCCCCTGTGTCATATGTCGCTAAACGCCAACAGACTCTACAGTGACATTTTTGTTTGAGTTGTGTTACTTCTTAATTTTCAATTATTTTAAGTTATTATTAAATGTTTTTTTTACATTATTAATAACTACCCTGCAAGAGGAGACCATTTGGCAGATATTATTATTATGATACTTCAATTACCAATAAAAAGTTTTTAAAAGTGAATGAAAATTAGCTGTTTTTGTGTATGAATTATATTGGTTAATAAAGGGTTTTCCAATAGGGACTTGACAACTTTTAATTCAATTTGTGAACGCACCCTTTCACTAATCATCGAACTGTCACTGTCAATTTATTCAGTAAACTTAACATTTAACATTTTTATCATGGTAAAGCACACGAACGAACAACGTCTACAAATTATAAAAATTTACTACAGAAATTCTGAGTCGGTGACCGCTACTTTAAGAGCGTTAACTCCGATTTTCGGTCGTAATTCTCGCCCTAGTAGACAGGCAGTAACAAGTTTAGTGCAAAAATTTGAGTCTACATATTCGTTGTGTGATGTTGCCGTGCCAGTGAGACAACGGGTTGGTCGAAGTGTCGAAAATATCGCTGCCGTTGAAACGTCCGTTGCAAATGATCCAAATCAGTCAATTCCACGGCGTTCTCAAGAGTTGGCCATCGCCCAGACCACTTTATGGCGAATTTTGCGTAAGGATCTTGGTTTACACCCATACAAGATCAAGCTGACTCAAGAATTGAAGCCGATGGACCATTTGAAGCGACGTATGTTCTCCGATTGGACTCTGGAAAAGATGCGCCAAGATGATCAATTTCATCGCAAAACCATTTTCAGTGACGAAGCTCATTTTTAGCTCAATGGGTTCGCCAATAAGCAAAATATGCGTTATTGGTCGGGTGAAAATCCACATGTGCTTCATGAAACACCACTTCATCCACAAAAAATTACTGTTTGGTGCGGTTTGCATGCCGGCGGCGTCATAGGGCCATATTTTTTTGTCGACGATAATGATCGTCACGTTACTGTGAATGGTAATCGCTATCGCGCCATGATTACCGATTATTTTTGCCCCGAATTGGAAGATATGGATTTGGACATGTGGTTTCAGCAGGACGGTGCCACAAGCCACACAGCACACGTTACAATCAATTAATTGAAGAATAAGTTTGATGAGCGTGTTATCTCAAGAAATGGACCAGTCGATTGGCCGCCTCGTTCGTGCGATTTAACGCCTCTAGGCTTTTTTCTTTAGGGCTACGTCAAGTCATTGGTCTATGCCAACAAGCCGACAACGTTGGAAGAGCTCAGAGCCAACATTGTACGCGAAATAGCAGCCGTTTCGGCCGAATTGTGTGGCCGAGTCATCGAAAATTGGGTCCAACGAATCGACCGCTGCAAACGTGCCCGAGGTGGCTATACGAACGGAGTCGAGTTCCGTTCATAAATGTTTTGATTGTACTTCAACCCGATAATAAAGTTTTTGAAATATCTCAAATGGTCTGCATTTTATTTTGAAAAAAAGTTGTCAAGACCTTATTGGAAAACCCTTTATTAAGCACGAATTTTCGTCGCAAATAATGCACTATATTGTAAAGGACATATTTTTACACGAAAAGGAAAACAGATATTTTATATCCAAAGAAGCCTTGATGATGACATATGCAAGATGTAATTTGAAAGACACTAAACTACAAAATAAGAAATAAAACATCGCGATTAGAGAAGGAAATGCTGAGGAAAAGTCACTTTGAACTCGGCCACAACAAAAATAACTTAAAATATTTACATTATTAACAAGCAATTTGCTATTTTATCGTATTGTAATATAGTAGTATGCAGTTTATTGCAATGTCATCAATGAAAGGAAGAGCATGTTAAATATTGATATCGTAAAACCTCTACAAACACAGCGAGCCATCGAGACGGCTTTTGTCTTATTTAAATGAATGGAAAAACATATATTAGTAATATTTTATTGTGTAAATTACATACATATTTTACATTTTAAAATCAATTACCAACACAAACAAAAATAAACGAATTTAAATGGTTTCTTATGCCTCTTCAGGGATCATTGTCAACGATGGATTAAATATTTGCGATATGAATTGGCGTTATGCTTTTTTTTTTAAATAGGTTATATCAATTTGCGTAAAAACCACATTAATTAACTTATGAATATTGAGTTTTCCCGTGCGTAATCTTGCTGCATCTGATCTGTCGTTCTCATAGAGAAAAACAACATATTTCAATGAACAAATATGAAATGTTTTTCGATCGAACTCATGCAGACGCTGCGGTTGATGTTACTTTTAAATTAGCACTCAGTGTTTCATTACAGTAAAATATCGAAATAATACAATGATAATGTGACTACACACACTAATCTCATACACACACACACCATATATGGCTTTCGTGAAGCTTAGCTTTTGGAGTCGGTCGTTAAAATTTGTTCATCAAATATTGTTGAGGTGTAATTGTATTTACGAAATGGGTACAGATCGCGTGCGGAATTTGTTTCATGCAGGTTTTTGTCTTAGTTTTCCAGGTACGACACAGTTTAATTATCTGCTGATCATGACAACTTAGTTGTCGAAATTCGTATACAGAATACGAAAATTAATGTTGAAAGGGGTTATACATATATCAACCTTAAGAGATTAAGACTTGTGACTTTTAACTGAAAATGTATAGAAATAAAAGATTTAACCTGGTTCTCCCAAGGGAACGTTAACTAACCCACTTCCAGTATCCGCCCAACTCTCAAAACGTTGTTTTGCACCTGAAATTGGGTTTAATTCGTGTTCCTTGGAAGTGGTAATACTCACACACGAGCTGTAAGTCTCTGAGGGGCACTAAATCTTGCTTCTAGATTAATGTTGAAGAAATGTCTGTGTTTACA
Source organism: Dermolepida albohirtum (assembly GCA_031893035.1). Classification (NCBI taxonomy): domain Eukaryota; kingdom Metazoa; phylum Arthropoda; class Insecta; order Coleoptera; family Scarabaeidae; genus Dermolepida; species Dermolepida albohirtum. The sequence continues at coordinate 122,302 of JAVIWB010000667.1, forward strand.
ATAGCACACTTATTGCTTCATCGTCAGCGTTGGACATATCTTTGGCGGTTAGGATCGTAGCGTAGATAGAATTATGCTATTGTGCAATGCTATCGCCTTCGTCAATATGTTCACCACTGTCCAAAATATTACCCAAACCGAGGTATTTGTGCTACGGCGATACACATATACTGACACCTATAATCTTTATTACTCATATATTTTCATTATTTAAAAGCAAAATGATCGCCGTGACGTCATGGCATGGAAAAAGGCAGCGCCATACCGGAAGTTCGTCATGTAAAAACGAGACCTTTTTTTATAAACCAGCAGCAACCACGGTTACGTGCAATACGTGGTTGTTGAGCATGGTTTGATGCTGCTTTGGTCAAATCATCATGTTACCAATCCGTCAGCAATCAAGTATTACATGTAACCGTGGTTGCTGCTGCTGCTGCTTTAGGTATCTTTTGAACGTTAGAAAACGATTTAGAAATATATTTGCTTCCGTCGAAGTTAACAAACCACCGTTGCGAAGCCAACGGCAATGCTTAGACGTGTTCGCCCCCCATCGATCTCTATCGCTGGTTACCCGAAGAACTATTCGACCCACATCTACTGACACCTATAATCTTGATTACTCATATATTTTTATTATTTGAAAATAAAATGATCGCCGTGACGTCATGGCATGGAAAAAAGGCACCGCCATACCGAAAGTTCGTCATGTAAAAAGGACACCTTTTTTTTATAAACTAGCAGCAACCACGCTTACGTGTAATACGTGGTTGTTGAGCATGGTTTGAAATTGCTTTGGTCAAATCATCATGTCACCAACCCGTCAGAAATCACTTACACATAACCGTGGTTATTGCTGCTGCTGTAGGCATCTTTTTGACGTAAGAAAACGATTTAGAAATTGATTTGCATCCGCTGAAGTTAACAAATTACTTTTGCGATGCCAACGACAATGCTTAGACGTGTTCGCCCCCCATCGATCTTTATCGCTGGTATCCCGAACAACTATTCGACCTTTCTCATGCTAACAAATCAATAAAAACAATCCATTAATTAGAACGAGTTAGGCTAGCCTTCCACAGAGCTCCTCTCTTCAGGACTCGGAGGTTTTCGCTACATATTTTGTTAATATTACAAAGACTTTAGGCATCTAATTTGCGAAAAATTAATAACTAAATAATACATTAAAGCGATGTTGTTCAGTTTTCGCTTTGCCAAATCGTTTCGAAGAGGATTTAGGACTGTTCATCAAAGTATGTTACAAAACAAATGCGGACGTAAGAAAAGCGACCATGTGTTCGTAATAATTTCAAGCTCGACGCGAAATCTTCGATTTCTGAATGTACCTCAGTGGGTGTTTTTGCGTTATGCATTATTTATGAAATTATATTAATAATAACAGCGCTCGCCCGAATGCAGTACATTCAGGCATGAATAAATGCAGCCAATCGACAGTTATGCAATAAGTTTAAGTACGGTTTGTGGCAATTACAAAATTAATAATCCCCACCACGGCGGCATATTCAATTGTACACACACGTACTATGTGCAAATGTTACGGCGGACAACTTCCTATCCGCAGTTTAAGGCTGGTAAATGTCAACGTTTGCACGAGATTTTTTCACATTCCGATCTCCCGACACGTTCGTACCTTTGACGAAATCGTCGAAATGTTGAGTAAATAGCCGCGAATCTCACTTCGAAGTATTCGTCTTCTAAACAAATGTCGCTTGCTATGTACGAAATGATGTCTAATGATAAATTCGAGCTGTTAACAAAAGTTTTTACAATAGATGGCGCTTCTTTATTATGACAGATATATGTTTCTGATGATTGCAGTAGATCCGAAAATATAGTTTTTATTATCTCTGCTGGACGTATTTTCAGAAACCATAAAAACAAACATTTACTGCCTGATAAATACATAAAAGTCAACACTTAATGGCATAGTGTTCAATAAAGAAATTATTTATTTAGAAACGTTGTATACTATCGCAACTGTAATATACGCATTTAAAATAAAAATTTTATTAGCAACTTTGTATGATCTCGTTTATTTGTTGGAACATTATAGTGAATATAATAAAAACATATGTACGTACATATTTCTGTGTATTTTAAACTACGAGGGTAGTCCCAGAAGTACACGACCCATCAAAGAAAGCACAAAAATTTTGGAAAGAAATTTCTCCTTTCAGCTCTATTCAATAAGTTCGATGCCCTTTTTATAATAAGAACTGTCTTGCTCCTCAAAATAGCCATTAACTGCTGACGTCACTTCTTAAATCGTTGGAAAATTTTGACCACTGAGCCATTTTTTCAAGTTTGGGAACAGAAAATAATCCGAGCGGGATAAATCTGGCGAATAGGGTGCATGAGGTAGAAATTCAAACTTTAATTCATTAATTTTGGCCATTGCAATAACGGATTTGTGAGCTGGTGCATTGTCTTGATGAAACAACACTTTCTTCGTAGCCAAATGCGGCCGTTTTTGCTTGATTTCTTCGCGTTGCAATAAGTTCGCCGTTGATAGTTTTTCTTTTTTCAAGATAGGCAATGAAAATTATTCTACGCGCATCCCAAAAAAACCGATGCCATGACCTTGCCTGCAGATGAAACCGTGTTCGCCTTCATTGTAGCCGGTTCTCCCTTTTGAGTCCATTGTTTTGATTGTTCTTTTGTCTCGTGTGTGAAGTGGCGGACCCATATTTCATCTATGGTTATAAAACGACGTAAAAATTATGCTTTGTTGCTGTGAAACTTTGCTAAACACTCATTTAAAATATCTTCACGACACTGTTTTTTCTCGAATGTGAGCAAACGCTTCACCCATCTTGCACACAGCTTTCCCATGTCCAAATTTCCAGATAATATGCGATGTACCGCGTTTCTTGAAATGCCTACTATATCTGTTAGCTCGCATTCTTTTAGTCGACGAACATCCAGTACCGCTTTGTGGATTTTCTTCACCATTTCTGAACTCGTCATCTCATTTGGTCAATCACTGCGATGCTCGTCTTGGCAGCTCGTACGGCCTCTTTTAAACTCTGCTACCCAAAATTTCACTTTTGTAAACGAAGGAGCAGATTCACCCAAAGTATAATCCAGTTCAGCTTTTATATCGGTTGGGCTGAGGCCTTTCAAATAAAAGTTTTGTATCACGTAACGATGACCAGTTTTCTCCATTTTTACAAATCCACTGAAAACATTCACTATTGATGGCTGCCAAACAAATACTAAACAACGTGGTGTCTTCAAACTTGAAACATATGCTTTATATATTGTGTACTTTCCAATACAGTGATATTTAACAAACAACTACCACCATCTCTAGGGACCACCCTCGTAAGCATCTGTGAAAATCAGTGTTTCTCGTGCTTTCAATATTTGCAACCTAATTTTCAATCACAAACTCTCATCCCATCTCCTTTTCATACAATAATTCCTATTGAAATCGTGCTGTAATTGTACACAGTTTGTCTCAGAGAAAACGGAACTTTTTAAAATAAAAACAAAAGTTTATTACTTTGATGAAATTCATTTATTTTATTCAAAGTTGTGGCTTCCATACAACGTTTTGCACGGTCAATTAACATGTCGAATGAATTTTTAAGTTCATCTTTAGAGATGTCCTTTAAGATCGCTGTCGACGCCCTTTTAATAGCTTCGACGTCAGCATAACCCTGTTCTTTCATCGGCAAATGTAGTTTGGAGAATATGGATAGAAATCACAGGGGGCCAAATCTGGAAAATACGGTGAATGGTTGATGATTAAAATGCCATTTGTAGTTAGAAAATCAGTGATAAGCATCCGGCGATGAGATGGTGCATTATCATGTAACAAGCGCCAGCTATTATTTTCACGATATTGTGGACGCACACGACTAATACGCTCCAAAAGACGCTTCATAACACCAAGATAATAAACAGCATTGACTGTTTGACTAGTTAGTACAAACTCTTTGTGCTCTATGCCTTTCGAATCATGAAACCAAGTCAACATTGTCTTCACTTTTGACTTCTCTAAACGACTTTTTTTCGGTCTTTCTTCTCTTAGATGCTTCTATTCAGAGCTTGGTTTCCAGATCATATTGAAAACACTATCACATTTTATAGTAAGTTACGAGTGGATTAGGGATTCATTTCAAAATACTCCCAAATGTTTCACAATGGCCGAAGAAGAAATCGTAGACTTTACAGGTACCGAGATCGACAGGCAATGAATCATGAACTTTTTGAATTGGAAACTAGTGCATTTAATAGTTAAATAGAAAAAAAAAACTCAGTATGTCAATTTCAAATACTAAACTTCTCGAGATACTTTGCCCTACATGACAGTCCCAAGGAAATTACTGATAATTATTAAAATTTTTTGTACTTTATAACTGAATGTATTTTGTTGCATTTATCTCAATAAATTAAACAATTTAAAAAGAAATAAATGTTTTCTTGGACTTGGATTAGTCTCAATGCCTACAACTTGTTTTAAATATCCCAAAATTTATAGAGCCTGCATAAATAATAGCAACAGACATAAAATAATGTATTGGATTGGCAACTAAGTACTTTCGGTTTTGTAGTATAAAATAAAACACTTTTTTTTAAACAAAGAATAGTTTTTAATCAATTATATATTTTCCATTTTGCTCAATGACCTTTTGCCATCTTTCTTTCAGCTGCATGATTCCGCGGTCATAAAATTTCTGGTCCTTATCAGCAAAAAACTGAACCAGGTGCGAGTGAAGGTCATCGTCATTTGTGAATGTTTTATCATTCAAAGAATTCTGCAAACTTCGAAATAAATGGTAATCAGATGGTGCTAGATCAGGGTTGTATGGGGGATGTGGCATCACTTCCCAGCCAAGCTCCAATAGTTTCCCACGAGTTGCCAAAGATGTGTGAGGCCTTGCATTATCTTGGTGGCAAACTACGCCTTTCCGATTTCACAATTCTGACCGTTTTTCTTTGATTGCTTCATCCAGTTTTATTAATTGTTGACAGTAAACATCAGAATTGATCGTTTGGTTCCTTGGAAGCAGCTCAAAAAACACAACGCCTTTGTAATCCCACCAAACTGACAGCATGATCTTTTTTGGATGCAATTCAGCTTTCGATGTGGTTTGAGCTGGTATATCGTGTTTGCTCCATGATCGTTTTCGAACTATGTTACTGTACAGGACCCATTTTTCATCACCAGTGATGATTCTTTTTAAGAAAGGGTCGGTTTCATTTCGTCTAGGGTGCATATCGCAAAAGTTAATTCTTTGTGTTAAATGAATTTCTTTCAATTCGTGAGGTACCCAAATATCAAGCTTCTTAACTAGCCCAAGACATTTTAAATGTTTTTCAATTGTTGTGTGCGATACATGTAGCCTCTCCGCAACCTCTCGAACAGTTATATAACGATCCTCTTCAATTATGACTTTGATTTGGTCATCATCAACTTCAGTAGGCCAACCAGAACGTTGCTCACCTTTGAGGGAAAAATCTCCAGAACGAAATGTTTTATACCAATTCTGACACGTGCGCTCTTTCTTTCCTTTACGGAAATAAAATAGTAAAATATGTCGAAAATGTTCGTTTCTGTACTTCATTTAAAATTAACCCCCAACTAATACCTTTAATAAAAATCACGCACTACTTGCTTCTGAAGTTACGTCAATGTGACTAGTATCACGCGACAAACGGTAAAGTACAGCACTAACATACGTTATACAAAAAATAAAGCAACGCTCTCTATCAGTAAAAACCGAAAGTACTTAGTTGCCAACCCAATAGTTGCATTATAAACTTAGATTATAACCTGCTGTTCAATAAATTTCAGTAATTGCTTCATTTTAAAGCACAAATTTCATAAAATACATAATTTAACACATACACACAAAAGACAAAATTCGATCAAAGATTCACTCTACCTCATTAAATTTGACCGATGAGTGAATGCTTACAAAAGTGTTGATTTTTCTCCGCGAAAAAAAATCCTCCTTTAATTTGATTAATTTGCCGATGGGTGTCTTTTATCGTTTGTTATTTTGCTTTTAAACGATTTCACAACGCTCACGTTCCGCTAATTTTATCGTAATAATATTACACAGTATACAGATTGGGTACATCTGCCAATTATCTACAGGTGCTGGTCGTTGTGCCAGAAAATAATTTTGAAATAATTTTCACAGACGTAAATGTATTAATCGATAACTCGCGAATTCGTACTGAGGTCACTAACGCTGTTGTTTTATTTGAAGGGACCGGAATTAATTCGAGTTTCGAGATTCTACAAGGACGCTAAAGATGGAAAATTCGTCAGTTATATTCACGAAGACACGAAGACACTGTACGAGGGATTCAGGCGAGGGGCCAGGGAATCAAGTAAGTAGAACGTAGAAATTAATAAAAAAAAGTCAGTTTCGAAATACGTGGATTTAAAATGTTCCTATTTCTATTTGGATATGAATTTATTAAATTAGAAAATAGTTTGTTTTTGAAAAATTCTATTTTTTAATGATTTTTACATCGTATATATAAGGCAGAAATTTTTGAAAAAATGTTCCCCGTGTGGGATTCGAACCCACAATCTTATACTTACCAGGCATGTTTCTTACCCTTCAACCACGGACAACGCTGATATTTGAGTCTATCAACTAGTTTGCCTATTTTTGTCTTGCATCGCCCAAGGATATAATACAGTACTTATCGAACTTTTTACAAAGCGACCTAATCAAGATCAAATGAATACAATACAATGAATGTATATCTTCTTCTGGGCTTCCGGGCTGGAACCGCGTCATTGGTATAACTGCCACTCGTATGGAACATCTTCAGGGCAGATGATGTCCCATACAAGTGGGTACGAAACGTCAGCAGGCTATGATTCTATAGAATCACTGGGAATAAGTTTGAAGGTTTGCAATGGGGTCTAAAGATGGTTTTAATGTTGTCTTGAAGAAGTATTCTGCTGATGCGGTCAGTGATGCCTCGTATATACGATAAATGGGCTTTAGAGAGGGACGTTTTCAGCCCGGAAGCTAAGATGAAAGTATAGTTGTGCTATGATTTGCGATATTGGAGTTATGCTGCACCCCAAGCTTAAATTATAATATACCACACAGATTTTATAACAACCTTGTAAATCAACAGTTTACTCTCTAGCGAAAGCTCAAGATTCTGTCCCATAAACTAACAATATCGTCCAAATACCTAAATATTCGACTTAACTCAAGTCAGTTTTTCCATATCTACCGGCTTCAGGTCGATTGTTCGTCAAAGTGGATTCTGGGATACTGTCCTCTCTTTTGGGTAATATTTTGACAATAATACAAATTGGAGAGTAAGTTCTTTTCGAGTGCATGTATTTCTGGATATTAACTGTCTAGATAATTGATTGTTGTTGTCGTTACTTTGTGAAATTCCATTACACTTAGGAATAAGTAAAACACTACATATAAATTTCGCACTGTATTATATATTTACTGCGTCTAGTTTCTTCTGATTGAAGCTAAAAAATATAATTCAATATTTTTCGATAACGAGCATGATTGTATCTTTGCTCCATCATAATAGAGAGAAAACATAAAAACTACTGCAAATCAGGAATACAAACACGAAGATGTAATGGTACACTGCGTTACGCGTGAAGTAAAATTCAGCTATTCTAGACTCCGATCGAATGTCACCAGAACTGAGGTTCTAGAAGCGACTTATTTAGGAATTCTCATCCAAATTCCTTTACCGAAGTCAATGGATACCGATGAACAACAGATAATGTAAGCTTATATCTCGTAATCGCAGTTTTGTTGTCAACTGAGTTGAGTTGTACGAGGACAGTTTGGCAAGTAGTGAGGTGGCGCTCTAATTGGTGAAACAAATGCACTGTAATTTAGGTTGCCTATTTATATGTTTACATTCCGATATTTAGATAAATCGGTTGATTAGTTTATTTTTGGCAGCTGATTGAAAAAGAAGCAATATGTCGTTTTGTTAAAATGGAAAAAGCAGAGTATCGTGCGGTGATTAAATACTTCGTAATTAAGGGTACGAAAGCTACCGTAATAAAAGATGAGTTACGGGAAACATTAGGTGAATCTGCTCCATCATCCGCCACAATAAGTAGATGGGTAAATGAATTTAAACGTGGTAGAACAAGCTGTGTTGATGAAGCGCGCTCTGGAGCACCCAAAATCGTGACTTCTAAGGAAATGATTATAAAAATCCATAATATTATTACGCAAGATCGACGACTCAAAGTGAGAGAGATAGCAGATATGGTAAACATTTCAACAGAACGCGTACACCACATTTTAACGAAAGAATTGGGCCTTTCCAAGCTTTCGGCAAGATGGGTGCCGCGATTGCTTACGACTGATCAAAAGTTCACTCGTTTGCGCATTTCTAATGAGTGTTTGGAACTTTATAAGTGGAATTCGGTTAATTTTTGTAGGCGATTTGTTACTTGCGATGAAACTTGGATACACTAGAGTACACCCGAAACTAAACAACAGTCGAAACAGTGGTTAGAATGGCAAAGAAAAAGACAACGCTCCCTCGCATACCAGCACATTTGCGATGTTCAAAATCCACGAGTTGCATTTGCAATTAGTACCGCATGCGCCTTATTCGCCGGATCTAGCCCCTTCCGATTTCCACCTTTTCCCAAAATTGAAAACGGCACTAGGTGGAAAGAAATTTACGTCTAACGACGAGCTTATCATCTTCGTAAATGAGTATTTTGCAAGCCTTCCGGAATCGCATCTTAGAGATGGCATAAGGGCATTGGAGCATCGTTGGAATAAATGTATTTCTCTTTTAGGAGAATATATTGAAAAATAAAAATTATTTTGTATTTAAAAAATTCGTTTTACTTTTCCATTTTCACTCGTATCTCGTAATTGCAGTTTTGTTGTCAACTGAGTTGAATTGTATATAAAATGTGCCGAGGTGAATACTGATTAGAAATTAATATTTACATTGTATTATTAAAATTGACTATTAAATAAATAATTGTAAAATACTACAGAAACATAAATAAAAAATGTAGTTTCTATTATTTGCCCTTATAAATTTGATCACTAAGGTTGATATATAACCCCTTTCCACATTAACTTTTGTAAATTCTGTATACGCATTTCGACAACCAAGTTGTCATCATCGGCAGATAATTTCAAAGCGAAAAGCAACTGCACGAAAATCAAACTCCGTACGCGATCCTCACCGCTCAAAACCAAGATGTACACAGTGTACTTGGTTTCGTGCAGTTGCTTTTCGTCGTGTGTTTACCAGGTGCGACACTTTGAAATTATCTGCTGATGGTGACAACTTGTTGTTGTCGAAATGCGTATACAGAATTTACAAAAGTTAATGTGGAAAGGGGTTATATATCAACTTTAGTGATCAAGTTAGTCAACCACAGGCTCCATCAAATTCAACTGCCCTTATAAAAGCGAAGAAGGTGGTGTTTCTGTCGCTTCTACTGACCGCACACACCCTTTCTTCAACCATCTTCGTAAATACACAAAAGATTAAACAAGTAAATAACACGGCTTCAATTGACGCTTCAAGTAGTCCAGTAAAATTGAATTCAATCTATGTCTAATTAAGTATAACATTTTTTCGTATCTAAGAGTTTTGACACAGTCAATTTTTCATTACGTCCATTCGGATTATCTTGCAGATAATCTCAGAAAAAACGTGTTTTTTTTTTCTTTATATTTCGGCCGGTTTAACAGTGAAACGCGTATTTTTTAGATAATAGCAACCGTTGGCAATATTTTAGGTGTTTGGACATTTTTAAAATCGCCTCAAATAATAACTTTACTTCGCAATAAATAAAACTGACAAAATACTTAACAAGTAGCATCTTTTTGTTTTTTTTAAATTTTGAAATCATTCCAGAAACCGAGCGACACTGTTACAAGACCGTTTTTACATAACACAGTAAGATATCATAGTTGCTCCATTTTATATGAAGTATTATTAGACATTAATCTAACTCTATCAAATATAGCATTTGTTATTATATTTATTTATAGGAAAAATCTTAAATAAGTACTGCTTCGACATTTCGATTCTAGATTCGTATTCGTTAAATAATTATTTTAAGAATTATACTGGTCAACACTATTTTTGCTGACTCCAAGTGAGACTTGTTATTTAGTAATTTGAAATACATTCGAAAATCATACTGGTTTGTACGCGTCACGTCAAAATTAAGCTCTATACTAAGTCCTGGTTTTCGAAGAATCTCTAAAAGCGACTAAGTTGTTGAGAACTGATATAAAATAAACAAAGTACAAAATTATAACTATTTTTTTATTTAAATACGATAATTACATACATATATAAACAATTACGTAATATTTAGTACAAATTACAAGACTATTTCTATAAAATAGAGTTTTATGATGTTTTGTGTGTCTATTTGAAGGTCGTTATCACATTTGTGATTGCGTTGGTGGAATGGCGTATTGATCAGGTTATAACATCTTCTATTGTTGATTGAGAAATTCTCTGGTTATTTCTATTGTTTTTACGACTGTTTTTATCTGTTTGTATATATATATATATATATATATATATATATATATGACAATAATAATAATGATTATTATTATTGTCATTATTACATTCTCAAGCATGTTTTTATATTGAATAAACATAATTCATACGCAAACTAGAAAGTGAATTTCCTACCTAAAGGCATACGCACGGATGCATAACACATAGTGTTAACTAAAATCACCCATCGTTAACTAAAGTCACAGAAATGAATTAAACATTTCTGTGCTGAAGGACTCGAACCTCAATCTGCCGTTTGCTGGACGCCTGCCTCACCAATTAGGCCACTAGACAGTATAGCTTGGAGTCTTTTAACACGCCATATATCGTGTTATGGAAACAGATGTAATATTTTTAAAACTGGCAGTCAGATCAATAATAAAGGATTTATAACAGGTCAAAAATGGAGCAATTTAGGTTTCTGGAAATATCTAGCGAGCTGTGAAATTTTACTAAAATACAATAGCAGCACTGTGTCAAGGTTCATGAAACTACACTTCTTTCCCCATTTTACCAAATCTGTATCTGTTGTAACATTATAGAATATATAACGGGTGTGCCAAAATTAACGCAAGATTTGAATTAAATAGAAAACACAGTTTTTAGTCTTTTGATTTATTTTTTCATTGAATCATAAAGTACATAGGATAGAGTCATTTATGGAATAACACATCGGGCAAATGGCCTCCACGGCTTTGCATGCATATACGCACTCGTTTGTCGAAATTTTCCATGACCATTATGTATGGATGTGGCTAAATTTCATTGATGCAGCGTTGAATCTCCTCCTTTAATGCACAGGTGGTTGTGGGCTTGTTGACATAGAGTACACGACCTGGAAATGTCTCATGCAGTAATTGAATTGTCACACCAAACAGTCACACGTTGTGGATGCATTTGTTTTTCGACAAATCACATGAAGGTTCTCAGAACCGCAAAAACGGCAATTTTGGCGATTAACAAAGCTATCAAGGTGAAAATGTGCTTCATCGCTTCGGATGATTTTGCCCGAAAAATCAGCATCCATTTGTTGATGTTCAATAATCCAATCAACGAACTCTCTTCGCTGTGCATGGTCATTAGGCTTCAGTTGTTGTGTTAATTGAATTTTGTAAGCAGGGAGACACATATCTTTAGTGAGTATACGCTGTAGAGAGCTTCTTGAAATTTGCAATTCTTGTCTACGACACCGAATTAAGGTTCCTGGATTGTCAGCGAAACTCTCGCGAACTGCTTCGATATTGACATTTGAACGGCTTGTTTTTTGAAGACCAGTGTGTTTGGCGTCTCTAACGGATCCAGTCTCCTTGAATTTTTCAACTAATCTCTTCACAGTTGACGAAGTTAAAACATTATTCCGACCATATTTTGTATGAACTTTTCGAACTGCGGCCGCCAAGCTTTCATTATTTTTTAAATATTGTTCAATAACGAAGACATCTCTCTCTATCGTGTAACGCTCCATTTTTACTGACCCTAAACTGTCAGCTGTCGAATTGTTTTCTTTTTTGGGTTGCCAACACTTTACTGCACAAATGGCGACAAATCCAAGTCTTGCGTTAATTTTGGGACACCCATTATATATATATATATATATATATTATATAGATATATATATATATATATATATATATATATATATATATATATATATATATATATATATATTATATAGATATATATATATATATATATATATTATATAGATATATATATATATATATATACGGAAGTTTCATGAAACTTGACTCTTAAAATCGAGGAAATTTTTTTTTAAAAATCTCAAACAAAAGCAATTTTCTACAATAGTCGTATTTTAATAATAGATGCTACTTTGATTTTTTTGAGAAAAACAATAAAACCATCTGAAAACAACAAAATATCGAGTAGGTTCTGGAATTGCAACAATTTGTTTGTGTGTCTCACACACACAATGTTTATGTAAATGTCCAGTTTCAAAATCATTTACTATTAAAATGTATGTAAATGAAAGACACGAAATTGAAATACCAATATTTACAATTGGCACTGCAAGCTTTCAATCAGCGGCGTATACTTCGAAGAAGTACAAGGGGTTTAATAGGCAATAAATGTAAATAAACACTTAGTCTTTTAAGCAGCATTTTTAGCATACAGATCTACAAAGTGGATAAGATCAGTTAAATATTTGCAACATCATATACGTTTGAACAGTTTCATCATCTAACCGCGTTCGCCGTGAGAAATATATGTTCGTACATGCAGAGAACGATAATGGAAATAACCTTCCTTAACACTTAGTAGATGTGTAGACCCATTATCACCAGAAATTTGTCTTAATATGGGAAAAGCTGATAATGATAATGGGTCTATTGATCCCTTAAGTATCAACAACGATTTTTCTAATTAATTAAAGCTTTATTTAATTCCAAAAGCTTATTACAGGGTTGGAGAATTCTTTTTGGACCATTAGTTACTGATGTTTTTTTTTATTAATTGAAATTTATTTGTATTTTTTATGTTTTATTTTTGACAAGTTTGCAATTTTCAATATTTGTACTTACTATGTTTTTTTTATTATGACGTTTCACGTCCATGTACATGGCTGACGTGATTAATAAAATATTATTAAAGAAAGACCATATTGTACCAGATTAAAATAAATTTTTAGTGGCGATAGGTCTAGAGTTAATCCGTTGAAAGACAAAGATTATTTTAAATATACAAGTATTCAAGCATTAGAAGTCGAAGGGTCGTTGTCTGTATATCAGAGCGTTTATTTCTCACATCGAACACCCATGGTTACATGAAGAAGCAGTTGAAACAAACCTGATGCTGCAAATATTTAACCGACCCTTTCCACTTTCTGTATGTTAATGTCGAAAACACGTTTAAAATTGTGTTTATTATTAAATGTTTTATCCGATAAACGCTTTTCTTGGAAGCACGCGAAAGTTTGCAGTTCAAACTCTACTTATTAGTATGGTAAATAATCGAATTAAAGATGAATAAATATTATTAATACATGTATGACGGATATACCTAAGTACACGAAGCAATATTCGCCTTTCCTTAGAAAAAAAATCAACTTAGTAAATCGATTAACAAAGAATTTTGTAAAATTGCCAGATGCGTATTTAAATTCTTTGGATTCTGTTTCCCAGAATATTTCCAATATAATTATTTTTAAGTAAATGAAGAGAAAACAACTATTATATGTGCAAATCCAAGGTCTTACTGCCTCCGCACTTTCGCCATTGTTTCTCAGAAGATCTTCTTCATATAGATCATCCAGTTTGTTGTACAAGATGTCTTTCATGCTGTATACATTACGGGAGAGTTATGCCAATGAGTGAAAATGCAAAAATAGAATACAAATTACAACGCCTCATCTTTATAAAATGTTTGGATCCATCGCTGTCAGAGTGGATTCGATTTTCTCATAAATAAACTGACATGTCGTTTATGATAGGTTTAATTTGTATAAAACGTCGATTTACAGATATCTCATGGATTATTGTCATTTATTTATATTTGGGCTTACGTAATATGCATTTATTTTTCTAAAAATAAAGAAAGTTGTTCTTTAGCTATGCCAAATGCATATATCGTATTTTTAACTTTAAATTTGGAAATTTGTAAACTGAGATGAAGAATCGTGGGAGTATTCCTATAACCACGTCACTACATAGTGACAAAATTATTTCGTCACAAGGAATTGTGGATGCTTTCGGAAACGTTTTTCTTCTGCATTTCATCTTACCTTTGCTTGTAATTACCCTGTAAGTGCTAGTTAACGGTTTTTTTTAATTAAGAGTGACCCATTTTATTTGTGAAATAAAATGGCGCACATCAAGTTTGATCGACCTGAGAAATCCAGTTTAGCGAAACACGTGTTAGAAAATAATCATAATACGGATTGTCTACGTTTATTAGATAGCTATGGAAGCATATTCATTGCAAAATAACAAAAACCATGTGTTAAATACAGATAAGGGTCTATGCCTATTTGAATTTCTAGAAAATACGACCGTTAAAAAAGGTCCGTAAGTGTAACTGGAGGGTTTTTTAAATTGCGCGTTTTTTTATAAGAATAAATAAAATATAGATGGTGCACTGAATTTGTCTGGGTATGTGGGCATTTAAAAAGTGTGATATATGACATTTATAAAAATGGCTGTGTACACGGTACAACAACGCGTTCAAATTGTTGAATTATTTTATGAAAATCAGCGTTCTGTGAAAAGAGTTTTTAGAAAATTACGTGAAGTTTATGGTTTACAAAATCGTCCATCTGAAAACACTATTGGTCGAATTATTAAAAAATTTCAAGAAACTGGTTCCGTGGAAGATCAAAAAAGCGAAAAATACAGTCGTAGTGGTCGTTCACAAAATTATTGGTTTGCTTCGTGAAAGTATTGCTGAAGATCCTGAAATGTCCATTAGACGACGTTCAAAACAACTTGGACTTAGTGGATCAACAACATGGCGTATTTTACACAAGGATTTAGCTCTGAAGGCATATAAGGTTCAAATAACACAGGAACTGAAGCCATTAGATCATTAAAACGTCGTCCATTTGTAAATTTCATCAATGAACAACCAGCTGATTTTTCTCAAGAAATAATGTTTTCCGATGAGGCACATTTTGAACATGGTCGCTATGTTAATAAACAAAATTGCCGTATCTGGGGTGAGGAAAATCCGCGAATTATTCATGAGAAACCTATGCATCCTAAACGAGTTACTGTTTGGTGTGCATTATGGTCAGGTGGTGTAATTGGACCTTACTTCTTTGAAAATGCTGCTGGTGAAACTGTAACTGTCAATGGTGATCGATATCGTCGGATGATAACCGAATTTTTGTGGCCTGAATTAATGAATGTTGATCTAGAGGATATGTGGTTTCAACAGGATGGCGCTACATACGAGGGAGCGTTTTTATATTCGCGGAATGGGGGACAAGGGGTGGAAATAAAAAAACCAAATAATTTTTATTTTTCAATATATTCACCTGCAAGACGAATACATTTTTCACATCTTTCAATTAATTTATTTATACCCTCATAAAAAAATGATTTCTCTTTATCTGCAAAATACGCCGAAACTGCCTCCTTGACTTCATCATCGGCAGTAAATTTTTTACCCCGCAGCTCTTTTTTCATTTTGGAAAACAGGTAATAATCACTCGGGGCCAGGTCTGGGCTGTAGGGTGGGTGATTCACAATTTCGAAGCCCACCTTATGCAGGGCAGCTAACGCAACGCGGCTCTTGTGGACGGGCGTGTTGTCGTGCAAAAGCAGAACACCTTTTGTCAATTTTCCCCGTCTTTTCTCTTTAATGGCTTCTTTTAGTCGCTCTAATATTGAAGCGTAATATTCTCCGGTTATAGAAACACCTTTATCTTTATAATCAATCAACAATATTCCTTCCGAGTCCCAAAATACCGTTGCCATGAGTTTCCGAGCTGATTGTGACACTTTAAATTTCTTGGGAGGTGCTGTGCCCTTTTTATGCCACTGCATGGAGTCTTGTTTGGACTCAGGTTCATAATGATGAACCCAAGTTTCGTCTCCAGTAACAATTCCACTCAATACACCATCCTTGTCTTCATTACAGAGGTCCAAAAATGCACGCGAACACTCTACGCGCTGTTGTTTTTGCGGCGGCGTGAGCATTCTCGGCACCCATCTTGCGCTCACCTTAGACATGCCGAGATGATCGTGTAGGATTTTAAAAATTGTTGTATCGGATACTCCAACCATTTCTGCGAGTTGTTTCTTCTTTAGTCGAGCATCTTCGAGTACAATTTGTTCAACTTTTTGGATAAGTGCTGGCGTGGTCACCTCAATGCTCCTGCCCGGCCTCGGGTCGTCTTCAAGGGATTCCCTTCCTTGTTTAAATAAACTGTGCCACTTGTACACCATGGTTTTTCCTAGACAAGAGTCGCCGTAAACCAATGACATCTCATTCATTATGGTCGCGACTGATTTTCCTTGCCTGGTAAGGAACTTTATAACGGCACGATATTCGATTTTTTCCATATTTCACTTTTCACTCCTGATTATGTTACTTGGTTGACGATAGCTCAAAGACTAACTGTCTAATAACAATGAAACTTCGTATTTATACTAATCATGAGTCGCTGCACAGGCCACGCCCCCAATGCACCTACTCGCCCCTCTACAACCCGCTCATTCCGCGAATATAAAAACGCTCCCTCGTATCACTTTGCACACGAATCAATTGATTTATTGCGAGAATTCTTTATTTAATACTGTTCGGGATTACTTAACTTTATTATTTATTTATGCTTGCATATACAGAATATAAATTCTTTCAAGTTTCTCTAAACTGATACATAAGCTCTTCGCTGTAAAATTTATTAATAAAGCTATTATATGTTCATTAATCAAATACAAAGTACTTCTATATTCCTCTGACAATCTATCTAGCTATATTTAGAATATTAATAAACGTTTAATGTGGCCTAGGTTAAAGTAAAATATTTACTGCGGTTCATATATTGGCATACTTCCGCTGTGTATAATAAACGAATCTAAATGTACGTAATTTGTATTAAAATTTACCGCCTGTCGTATATTAAATAACATACTTACGGTTTATGTGAAAGTTCTATATTTCCGGTTCTTTTCCATTAGAACCTATTAACGTTTAATAGAACATTAATCACATAAAATTAGATTTCAAACATAAATCAAGGCATTACATGATTTGTTGATACTACGTTGATGCAATACGTAATATAATTTCAATATGCAGTGCTTTCAAATACGTTATCTCTCTCTTAGTAAAATATATAAACAATGTAATCTCAACGCTTTTACGATAGAGGCTGAAAAATTCTATCTTTACTGCTTTTTACATTGTGTATATGTTACAAAAGTTTGTGAAAAAATTTACTGCTTTCTGCTGAGACTTGAACTCACGATTTCATGCTTACCGGGCATATATTTTGCCATTCTCTCGAATGGTAGGACATACGCCCCATTCGAGAGAATGGTAGGACACCAGAATTTTAATAAAACAAGCTATTTTTTAATTTTCATTCAGTACATAGATATAGAATTGAAAACGTTAACAATTATTACACCTTAATGCATAGTTTTATTTAATTGTAGACATTCGAATACCTTCAGAGGTTCACAGTGTGTTAGTGCGAGAACTTGTACTTCTGATTAATACAAATTAAACTTAAACTAAGGTGTTATAACGGGTCTTCCAATAGGGACTTCCGAACTTCGAGAGTTGATAGCGGCCATATTGTCGAAGCTACATCTGTCGAATTGACTGTCATTTATTCAGTCTGTTTTGCCAAATCACCATGGACAGATATAGCGTTCAACAACACGTGAAAATGATAAAATTTTTCATCAAAATGGGTGTTCTGTTCGGGCAACGTTTCGCGAGCTTTGTCCATTTTACGGTCGCCATAATCGTCCTACCAAGAGGACTATTTGCAGTGTGGTGGATAAATTTGAGTTCACTGGTTCAGTAAACAATGAACCAACACCCGTACAACGACGAAACGCAAGATCTGCCGAAAACATCGCCGCCGTTCGTGAGAGTGTGTAGGAGAATCCGAGGCCGCCGATTTCGCATCGCTCACAAGAACTCGGCGTTTCGCAGACCACAACTTGGCGAATTTTGCGTCGTGGCTTGGGTCGTACAAAATTCAACTGACCCAGGAGCTGCGACGTGTGTTCGCCGAATGGGTCCTGGAGCAGTTAGAAACCGACCCTAATTTTCATCAAAAAGTCTTCAGCGATAAGGCCCATTTCTGGATGAATGAGTACGTCAACAAACAAAATTGTCGAATTTGGGACGATGTCAATCCACATGAGATCCAAGAGCGTCCAATCCAACCCGAAAAAGTCACTGTTTAGTGTGGATTTTGGGCTGGCGGCATCATCGGTCCGTATTTCTTTAAGAACGACGTTGACCAGGCCATCACCGTCAACGGCAAGCGCTATAGGTCGATGATTACCAACTTCGTTTGGCCTGAATTGGATGATATAGACGCCAACGGCACGTAGTTGCAACAGAATAGTGCTACGTGCCTCACAGCTCATGCCAGATTGGACATACCGCACGAGCGATTTGAGGGCATGGTCATCTCAAGTAAAGGTGATGTGAACTGGCCACCGGGATCGTGCCATTTGACCCCGTTAGACTTTTCCTTGTGGAGTTTTCTTAAGTCTCAGGTCTATGTGAATAAGCCACAAACCACAGCGGCCCTTAAAGCCAACACAACCAGTGCCATCGGTCAAATTCAGTCTGATTTATGCGCCAGAGTCATAGAAAATTGGACATTTCGGATGCACGCCACGCAGCGAAGCCGAGGCGGACATTTGCACGATGTTATATTCCGTACATAATGGCATCGCTAGGCCTTTCAAACGAATAAAAAATTTCGATGACATCTCGCACACACTTTGTTTTATTTAAATTTAAAGATAGGAAGCACTTAATGAAAGACCCTCTATAACGTATCAAGAGTTTCGGTGGCCATGGGGAAATACAGTAACTTGTTCAAGCGGAACTATGATCGAGTTGACTGTTATTTACCTTCCCAGGACACCAGAGAGCAGAAAATTTTTTCGAAAATTACATGTGCGATGTAGAAAGTGCTAAAAGAAATATTTTTACGTAAATTTTTTTCTGCAAAAACATTGTTAATTATTAAAACATATTTATGTAGCACGTAGTCGAAGTTTTATAATAATCACATATGATACTTATTTTACAGATAATGGACCCTGTCTAGGATGGAGGGAAAGCTACAACAAGCCATATCAGTGGCTAAATTACAATGAAGCGCTGCTCAGAGCCAAAAACTTTGGATCTGGTTTAGTCGAAATAGGTCTACAACCTGGAGTTGAAACGTTCGTGGGTATATACGCTCAAAATTGTCCGGAATGGGTTTTAGCCGAACAAGCCATATATTGCTACAGTATGGTGTTAGTACCATTGTACGACACCTTAGGACCTGATGCATGTGCCTTTATTATAAAACAAGGTAAAAATATTGTATCTAATTTATTATAGTACTAGATGTACCCTGCGCGCGTCGCTACGCCACCAACTAAATTAAATTTGAAGGAAAGACATTACACAAACAATCAATTCATTTTGAGTCATTTTATTGATTTTGTTCATTTTGAAAAAATCGCGACATTGCAGCGTTTCGTTTCAATTCGATATTTATTGAAGTGCTGTGGGATGCACAATATTTCTTGTTTTTCCGTCTGGTGCGTAAACGAATAAGTCAGAAGGTTTTCCGACGCGTGAGCAGGCCACATAGAGCTGCCCATATGAGAAGCATGAATTCTCCAAATTAAATCCACACACTTGCAACGATCGCCCTTGCGCTTTGTTGACAGTCATTACGAAAACGAGTCGTACCGGGAACTGCAAACGTTTGAATTCGAATGCCATATCTGTCGGGATCATTGGGATACGTGGCAACAGTACGTCTTCACCTTTCAATTTTCCAGTCAAAATTGTTCCCTCGATAACATTGTTCATCATTTTCTTGACTGAGAGTCTGGTTCCGTTGCAAAGTCGTGGTGGATTTATGTTTCGAAGAAGAATGATGGGTACGCCCATTTTCAATGTAAGAACGTGCGGTGGCATGCCTAGTAAATCAAGCGAATTCAAGAATTCAGTTGGATAGTCGACAACTTCGTCTTGATTCACCGCAGTATTGATGGACTTACGTGTTGTCGTTTCGCCGGGTATTCCATTCTGAATGGTGAAGTCGATGGTATTGACATCGATGTTTTTGGCCCGTATATAGCACGCGTACTGAGCCACTGATGATTTTTGTAGTTCTGTGCAATGTTTGGAAAAACTTTTTGCACCAATTCGTCTATGCTTTCTGTGATCTTACGAAAGTTTGCTGGCAAGATGATACATTGCGTAGATTCATCAATTTGCATTCACCCATTTCCAATATCTATTAATTGTTTTGCAAAATTTCCAATTGGAATGGCAGTGGCGCCATCTGTCGAAAATTGGTCGTACCAACTTAGAAACCTTCGTGGGCTCAACTTTGCTAAAGATCATCACATGATCAAATGCACATAAAGGACATACAGACAAACATTCATTTATATATATATATATATATATAGATTTTGTATTGTTTATGACTAGTTGCTTCTAATGTTGGAATTCCTTTTGAATATCGTTTTGAATGCATCGTAAACTTTTTAATTCTATATATGTGGCATATAACTTGTAATGTATAAAAGGTTGTATAAACGTTGGAACAACACACAAAAGTACATACATATACACAATATATTAAATAAATCAAATTATTAATTTCAATCGTAGAACACGTAGCGCCATCTATTCAACGATAGCAGCATCAAAAAGGTACATTTCCCTTATTTCAAACATACCTTAGTCCACGTTGATCTGATAACAGGTGCCAAACTTGCAAGCATTTTAATGACAGCATATTTGATGCTTATGTCGTAACACGCAATGGCGCGAAGAGTAAATATTAAATTTTGTTTTAAACCTTAAAACTTTGTTGAGATGTATGAATTGTAGGAAAAAAATTATGGTAATTGTATGTCTCGTACACAAATTTATACGTGGTTTACACGATTTAAAAATGTTCGTGAACATTTGACTGACTATCCAAGACCTGGACGTCCAGAAGCTGCAAATCTTGCAGAATTAGTCGAAGCAATCGTTGAAATCATTGCTATCGATGAAAATATAACTGTGAGAACGTTGGTTGAAGAACTAAATTCAACTATCTTTACTATTTGGACTTTAATTGAAGGTTTGGGTAAAAGAAAGGTCTGTGCACGTTTAGTGCCACGTCAGCCAAACGAAGGCCAAGAAATCGATCGCGTAGAGCATTAATAAGACATTAAAACCACTGAAAACGACTCAAATTTTCTTGATTCAATCATAACTGGTGACTAAACATGGTGCTTTATATATAACTCTAAAACTAAGCATCAATTTGCAGAATGGAAGCCAAAAAGTGACAAGTGAAAACTAAAGAAATTACGTTTTCAGAAGTCAAGAATCAAGGATGATTACTTTTTAAGATTCAAAGGGTATTGTCCACAAGCCAAGTTGTTAATGGAAAATACTATTAGGTGTTTTACATCGTTTGTGGTCGAGAATTCTTCGAGTTAAACCCGAATATCCACCGGGAAAATAGCTGTTTTTATTGCATGTTAACGCGCAAGACCTTAAAAGTTCGTAAATTTTTGAACAAAAACCAAATTTGTCCCATCGACCATCCACCACATTCGCCTAATCTATCACTGTACGACTATTTTCTTTTCTCTTATTTGAAAGTTGCTATGAAAGGGAGCGTTTTATGAAAATACTGTAGTCATTCAATCAACCATGGCATAAGTGCAAAACAACCTTCCAACAATTGAGATTAAAAAATCTACGCGCGCATTATTTAACCGTGCCAGACGTTGTATTGCTTCTAACGGAACATACGAGGATAGTTTGACAAGTAGTGAGAATGACACATAGGTGGCGCTCTAATTGGTAAAACAAATGCACTGTAATTTAGGTTGGCTATTTATATGTTTACATTACGTTATTTAGATAAATCAGTTGATTCATTTATTCTTGACAGCTGATTGAAAAAGAAGCAACACGTCGTTTTGTTAAAATGGAAAAAGCAAAGTATCGTGCGGTGATTAAATACTTCGTAATTAAGGGTACGAAAGCTACCGAAATAAAAGATGAGTTACGGGAAACATTAGGTGAATCTGCTCCATCATACGCCACAATAAGTAGATGGGTAAGTCAATTTAAACGTGGTAGAACAAGCTGTGTTGATGAAGCGCGCTCTGGAACACCCAAAATCGTGACTTCTAAGGAAATGATTATAAAAATCCATAATATTATTACGCAAGATCGACGACTCAAAGTGAGAGAGATAGCAGACATGGTAAACATTTTAACAGAATGCGTACACCACATTTTAATGAAAGAATTGGGCCTTTCCAATCTTTCGGCAAGATGGGTGCCGCGATTGCTTAGAACTGATCAAAAGTTCACTCGTTTGCGCATTTCCAATGAGTGTTTGGACTTTTATAAGCGGAATCCGGTTGATTTTTGTAGGCGATTTGACTCTTGCGATGAAACTTGGATACACTACAGTACACCCGAAACTGAACAAGAGTCGAAACAATGGTTAGAACGTTGTTCTGCACCTCCAAACAAAGCGAAAACCACTTTATCGGTAAACAAGGTATTGGTATCAATTTTTTGGGATTCAAAGGGCATTTTTCTCATTAATTACCTTCAGAAAGGTGCCACAATAAACGGACAATATTATGCAGAACTTCTACAAAAATTAAATGTTGAGATTCGTGCTAAACGGCCAGGAATGGCAAAGAAAAAGATTCTGTTTCACCAAGACAACACTCCCTCGCATACTAGCACAATTGCGATATCCAAAATCCACGAGTTGCATTTCCAATTAGTACCGCATGCGCCTTATTCGCTGGATCTAGCCCCTTCCGACTTCCACCTTTTTCCAAAATTGAAAACGGCACTAGGTGGAAAGAAATTTTCGTCTAACGACAAGCTTATCATCTTCGTAAATGAGTATTTTGCAAGCCTTCCGGAATCGAATTTTAGAGATGGCATGAGGGCATTGGAGCACCGTTGGAATAAATGTATTGCTCTTTTAGGAGAATATATTGAAAAATAAAAATTATTTTGTATTTAAAAAATTCGTTCTTCTTTTCCATTCTCACTACTTGTCAAACTACCCTAGTATTTTGAATAGATATTAACTTGAAAACATAATATTATGTGTTTTTGGATAAATATTAACTTCCAAACATTTTATAATGTGTTATATTTAAAAAGTTTGGTTATTTATCTAACATACTGTGTATATTCTTTTCACATCACATTCGTTTCAAGTAACTTCATCAGGAAACGCATTGAAAGTTCCACCTTTAATCTAATACAATCTCAAAGAAATAAAATAAATAAATGTATATGAGTGTCAAAACAATTGCTATAATGTTTATTAGTCTTTTTACGAACTTATCAAAAAGTCGTTGAACTTATTACAAGTGTGAATCACGGTTTGATTGTGTTCCAAATATGTGGTCACGATGTAATAAATATTGTGTGTGTTTCTGCTCAAGCAGACATAGATTACAGATATCATATCCCTGAATTTATTTGTTTGAGGTTAGCATCTTCTAGTACGCATACTAATAATAACTTTAGAAATATTGCCAACAGATGCATTGCTTTCGTGTTTTTCAAGATGTTTTATTTCGAAGAATTGAGAATACAAGATTTCGCAAGTGGAATTGGATGGGCGCGAAAAGAAGTGGTTTAGTAAAGATCAAATTTCTTCGCA
Source organism: Dermolepida albohirtum (assembly GCA_031893035.1). NCBI lineage: Eukaryota > Metazoa > Arthropoda > Insecta > Coleoptera > Scarabaeidae > Dermolepida > Dermolepida albohirtum. The sequence goes on from JAVIWB010000667.1 coordinate 146,231, forward strand.
TAATTATTGGTGTGTCAGCCCAATTTTAATAGTGCAGTATGGAATTTAATCTGTACCTCTACAAGAGCAGATGTTAAAAGTAAAAAAAAATGAATTTTAATATACAAGAGAAGGCAGACAAAAATAGCCGTGATAGAAACAATTAATAAGTAACGTTCAATAGTGTCATCATTTTTATATTCTTCAATTCGTTCATTCGTGCTTTATAGACCGTTTCGCAACAAAAAATAAGTTTCGTGTTATTACAATATCATAGTTTCATCAAATGTTTGACAAAGAAACGGAATTCTCCCAAAATTATTCGCGAACGAATGATTACAGAGTACGAGGACACAGCAATATTTTGAATTGAAACTTGGTCAAAACAGTTTCATCAGAATATCACAGTTTCATCAAATTTCTGACACAGAAACAGAATTCTTCTCACGAACGAATGATTACAGAGTATGGGGACACAGCTTTGTTATATTTTGAATTGAAACTTTGTCAAAACAGTTTTGGTGTAGCCGCGGATCCTTTGAGAGCAACCCAAGAAGGCCTTCGAACGCAACCAATCCCGATGTTCGCATGAAATTTGAAACAACGGTCCTTCGAGATGGTCACTTGAAAACGTCTACCATTGCCGAAATACTAAATATATCTGTACTGAAGGTTTAAGCAATTCTACAGTAGACATGAATGAAGTTTCAACAAGGTGGGTTCTAAAATTTTTGGTTTCCAAACAAAAAGTATTTCGGCAAAGTGTGTTAAAACAATTTGACATTGTTGGATGCAGACGTTGATTTTGTTCTCTAAGGTAGTGATAGTCGATGAAACTTGAGTATATAACTGGGGTTCAGAAGCAAAATTATAGTCAATTTAAAGGATTCACAAAGGTTCTCCGACTCGAGAAAGTCCCACACATAATATTCACTCTGATGGACACCATCTTTTGGGATCAAACAGGGGACTACAATAGCAGCAGTTTCGAACCTGGAGTATACTGTAGGCCAGTTGAGAGTACGAAATAATAATTTTGGTATTGGTGATAAAAAATATATATAGCAAAGATGTAGTACCTCCACAAATATTCCAAAATAAAATATTGCAAGTATTCGAATGCAGATTCAACTGCTTATTAAATAAATAATAAAGATTTACTTTATATTTGTTGCCACCATTTTAAATATAGGATTTTAAAAATCAATGTTTCCCATTTAACTACTCTTCATTTCATAATTTGGATTTCCTTTTTACTTCTTTAGCTTTCGAAGGCTCGAGTACTACTTAAATTTTCATTTCTATTCATTTTATATAATTAAATTTGCTTTTAAAAGTCTTGTATTGGAATAAAGATTCCTTTGAACTATAATTCCATCTGTAAAGCGACGGAATCTTAGCAAAGAATTCAGGTTGATTATATCCTTTTATGAAACCCAGGCTAGTTTAATTTAAATTCTATTCTTTTCTTCAATTAACTTTCTACTTATATACAAGAAATAATTGAAATAATTACATCTTATAAGCTTTCCAATTAAAGTTCGCCCTTTATGATTAAAACTCCTAGCGTAGACGAACAAAATTAATTAAGTTTTTATCTTTTGCTCTCCCCATTGATTACAAAAAGCAACGTATGTTTGCAAATTATTGTCAAACAGCAATAAACATCAAATAATTCAACTGTTATGATGATTCTATAGTTCGTCTCAACTTTAGTATTAAACCAAATCTAAAATACACTATTTCACACGCAGTGTGTGTGTATTTTGTGTTTGTGCGGTACTTTAATCGCCAGCTTAGGTACGACACTGTGATTAATTATCCACTGATGATGACAACTTAATTGTCGAAATACGCATACAGAATACGAACATTGATGTGGAAACAGGGTTTCATTTATATGTTTTTGATTAATTCAGTCGACCACAGTCCCCATTCAAATTCACTCATCAATATGGTGTTAAAAACATTGGAAAAATTTGAACTTTCAAGGCACCAACACTTGATATTTATGATTGACGGTCTCTTAAAGAAATGGTAACTTCTTACATGTTACGTGTAAAATCAATGCTTTACATCTTGTGGTAGGAACTATTCGTAGGTGTTATGCAGATGTAGATGCATTAGTTGCAAGTATGATACAAAGGCACTGTTTCGCATGTCCCATAATATTCCTGAACCACCATAGCCGATTCTTACGCATTAGGTAAGGGGTTTTATTTACCTTTTCTGATTAATTCAATCAAACACAGTCTCCACTAAAGTTAACCAGTACTTAATATTGTTCACGCTCAACCTTCTGCAAGTGCCCGAAAAATAGCCAACAGTATTACTGTAGACCTTATGAGACTATGGAAAACTTTAAACAGTTTTGGTTAGTATCCGTACCATATATTACCAGAACAAACTTTAAAACTTGTCGACTACGCAGCAAGACTTGAATTAAATCGCTGGTTAGACAGAAGTCGAGGTCTTTGTTCGAAAATATTCTTTAGTGATGAAGCATCCTTCACCAGAAACGGCATCAACATTAGGAATGCACATTGTTGGGCACTTGTAAATCCACGGCAAACTACAGAATCCCATTTTCAAGAGATTTTCGTTGAATGTTTGCTGTGGTATTATTGACGACCATCTCACTGATCTCTTTATAATCGAAGAAGGTATCACGGCACTTCGTTATTTACGTTTCCTGTATAATGACTTTACAACATTACTGGATGAGGTTCGTTTTAATGTAAGACGAAGAATGTAGATACAGTACGATGGCGCATACACAAGTAAAAAATTTTGTTGTTCAAAATTGTACCAAGCGGTAGATTGGAAGAAATTCAGCAGTTGTTTGGCCGCCAAAGTCACCAGACTTAAATTCCTTAGTTAATTTTTTACGGGGAAACCTGAAAAATGTGGTTTATGCAGGACAACTTGTTGCTAGATTTGTGGATACCACAGAAACTATTCTAAGTGGTGGATTGGAAGAAATTCAGCAGTTGCTTGGCCGCCAAAGTCACGAAATTCTCCTACTACTTAAATTCCGTAGTTTTTTTTTTTAGGGAAGGCTGAAAAATGTGGTTTATGCAGAACAACTTGTTACTAGATTTGTGGATACTACAGAAACCATTTGTGCTGATCCTGAGACTGTTAGCAAAACTATTTCTTGAATTTTTGGAAGTGCTAGATGCATACAGCAACTGGGTGGACATTGTGAACAACTAACTCAATAAAGCGACTTGTTTTTAAATGATTTTCATTGAGATTCTTTTTGCATTTTCACATAATACTTGCATTAGTAGGGTTATTTACTATATATATATATATATATATATATATATATATATATATATATGTATATATACGGTTAGGGTTTCGGGCATATGTTATGCAACTTGCTCCTTAAGCTGTGGCAATCTTGTAGTGGGACACCCTCTATATTATGCTTGACAGAATTTGCAAACAACGCAGCTGGATATAAAAAGGCGACTAAGAGGTGAATAAAGATAATAAGAGATGGAATATTGCCATTAAACTGTAGTGCATAAGGGTGCGATGGACTTAAGCGTCGATTCGATTATGCGCGACTTTAAATGCGTTATTAGTCTAAATTAAATATAAAAAGTTTCAATTATCAAAAGCGATTACAAATTATAAACCTGCTTAACTTCACAAAATTTATATACAAATTACAAAGATAATAATTTCTGTTTCAGCTTCCATAAGCGTAGTCATATGCGAAGATGACCAAAAGTGTAACTTGCTATTGGATCGCGCTCCGAGGTGCTTACTGAGATTAATAATCATGAACGATATCAGACCAGCTACCAAACAACGAGCTAAGAATAGGGGTGTCGAAATTGTTAAATTCTCAGACGTAGAAATAATTGGTTCCAGAAAGAATCATGTAGAAGTGGTTAGTGATTTTTCATCTAATTCCCATTTAATTAATTAATTATTGAAATTAAATATTTTAACTAATTTTAGCCGCCCAAGCCATCGGATTTATGTACGATTTGCTACACCAGCGGTACCACTGGAAATCCAAAAGGAGTAATGCTAACACATGAAAATGTCATGGCTTCGGTTTGTGCCGTTATACTACAGTTGGGCGATCACAAACCCGTTAGTTCCGACGTCTTGATTTCATTTTTACCACTAGCTCATATGCTGGAAAGATGTTGTGAGGCAAGTATGATTTATAAAGCTTTCGAAGTATTGATAGATGTCAATGTATTTCATTAAAAATGTATTTCCCATATGATTCTAGAATGCCATGTACTTCGTGGGCGCGTCAGTCGGTTTTTATTCAGGTGATATCAGAAGACTATCTGATGATATGAAAGCACTCCGTCCTACAGTAACACCTGCAGTGCCGCGATTGCTCAACAGAATATATGACAAAGTGCAAGCCGAAGTCGGAAGGAGCTGTATTAAGAAGATGTTGTATAATATGGCGATGAGCGCCAAAGAAAACGAAATAAAGAGGCAAGTTGGGGTCGATTTTATTTAAATACACTTTTACCAAGGTGGGCCAAAAAATAGTAACTCTGAAACAATAACAGTCTAACAATGAAATAGTAACAACAGATTTTATTACAACACCGATTTTCGTTCACATTTGTTATTAACATTTTCTTTTCTTCATCACAAATACAACAGTGAATCTGTTTTTTTTTGCTTTTCGCCGTACTCTCCAGACTTTACCCCATCCGACTATCATATATTCGCATCGATGGAACACGCACTTCGGCCAATTTCGCAAAAGTTAGAAAATAGCTCGATGAATGGTTTTGTTCAAAGGAAAAACAGTTTTTTTTGGGATGCCATCCATAAATTGCCTGAAAAGTGGGCAAGATGAGTAAAATCAAATGGCCAATACTTTGATTAAATAAATTTTTCCATTTTCTTGAAAATTATATAGTTTTTTTTTTACGAAAAAACGGTAATGACTTACCGGTACACCTGGTAAATAGTTTATATCAATAATGAAAGATTAGAAACAGATTATAAGTAATAAGTAAATAGTAATATTTTTGAAATATTTTTGGAATTCCAAAAAATATATGAAATAAATTTGTCAGCACTGCGAAGGAATAAAGTTATAGGTGGTCTTTGCCGCCGTAAGGTGGATTGTGCTTTTATACCTGGCAGAAATTCGAAGAACGCAAACAGCCCCTCGTGCCAGAAGAAACTCAGTCAATCTCGTAATAAAATCCACAAAAACTTCACACAATATAGTTTTTTTCTGCCCACAAGAAATCGGATTCTGTACGAATTTCTCCAAAAATAAGCCAACGCCATCTATTACAAAAATGCATAATGGCTTCCTCGATAACCCAATAGATTAAATCTAATATTCTAAAATTCTAAATTTTTACATAAAAATCATTTTATAAATTAAAACGAATCCTTCCCAGAATTATAAGAACTAAAATTAACTTGAGCATTAATTACAGGGGTATCATAAGAAGTAACAGCTTTTGGGATATGTTAGTCTTCAGGAAAGTACAAGAAGGAATGGGGGGCAAACTTAGATTAATGCTGGTCGGTTCAGCGCCTTTAGCAGAAAACGTTTTAACATTCGCACGTTGCGCCCTAGGTTGCTTGGTAAGTTTCAATTCGAACTTTCTCACGTAAATCCCTAACGAAACTATCTTTTGAAGGTCGTCGAAGGTTACGGTCAAACAGAATGTTGCGCCCCGATATCGTTAACGGTACAGGGTGATCACGTACCCGGACACGTAGGACCACCGGTAGCTTGTTGTTGCGTCAAATTGGTAGATGTACCTGAAATGGAATATTGGGCGAAGAATAATCAAGGCGAAGTCTGCGTTAAAGGATCTAACGTGTTTAAGGGTTATTATAAAGACAAGGAGAAGACCGATGAAACTATTGATGAAGATGGTTGGCATCACACAGGAGACGTAGGAATGTGGTTGCCGGTAAGACATTTTGCATATTCAAATATAAAGTTTATTCTGGTGGTTATATCCATTTAATATATAACAGGTTTTCCAATAAGAGTGATATGATTTCTTTAAAAAAAACACACTTATTGTTAAGAAAATTCAAAAGTTTTTTATTTAATGTGAAGTACAATCGATACAATTAAGTTCTAAATAAAACGTCATTCAAATGGCCTCCACGACTTCTTCTGCAGGAACGAATTCGATGGACCCAATTTTTGAGCACTTTTTCCACTAAATCTAGTCGTGTGTCATGAATGGCACGTTCAATATTGACTTGTAAAGCATGAAGAGAGTCTGGTTTATTTCGATAGACCAATGACTTCAAATAACCCCACAAGAAATAGTCTAATGGTGTTAAATCACAACTTCTTGGAGGCCATTCAATATCACAATTTCTTGAAATAATCGAATCTCCAAACATTTCTCGCAATAATTCTATTGTTGCATTTGCTGTGTGGCACGTAGCCCCGTCCAAACCAAATGTTGTCAAGATCAACTTCTTCCAATGTCGGCCATAAAAAGTTGGTTATCATCAATCTATACCGCTCTCCATTGACAGTAACGGTGTTATCAGCTTCATTTTTAAAGAAGTACGGACCGATTATTCCACCATACCAAAAACCACACCAAACTGTCAATTTAGGTGAATGCAATGGTTTTTCATAAATAATTTGTGGATTTTCTTCGCACCAGAATCGACGGTTTTGTTTATTTACCACACCATCAGAGAAGATGATTTTCTTAAAAAAATCGTTATCGTTTTCAAGTTGTTCCAAGGCAAAATCAGCAAATTCACGACGTTTACGGTGGTCCAATGGCTTCAGTTCTTGAGTGAGAACAATTTTATAGGGATGCAAACCCAAATCCTTTCTCAAAATCCGCCAGGTTGTGGTTTGAGACAGTCACAATTGTTGAGAACGTCTTGGAATCGACAAATTACGGTCTTCAGTAACACTTGCCTGAACGGCAGCAATATTTGCATTACTTCGAGCGATTCTTTGTCTTATTGGCACTTGAAAATTATGTAAAGAAAATGTAACCTCAAAATTTTAACAATTCGACGAATAGCGAGCACATTTGGACGATTATTACGACCATAAAATGGCAAAAGCGCACGAAAAATTGCAATTGGAGAACGATTATTTTCATAATAAAACTGAATAATTTGTAAACGTTGTTCTTGCGTATATCTCTCCATGATGAAATTGTAAACACTACTGAATACAATGAAAAACAAATGACAGATCATGACATATTACAAATGGCTGAAATGTCATTTCAAAATCATATCATCCCTATTGGAAAACCTTATACTTACAAACCTTTATTGCATACAAAAATTTAAAAAACACCGCGTATTTAATAAATTACTACTTACTTTCTGTATTTTAGAATGGCACCTTAAAAATCATAGACAGAAGAAAACATATTTTCAAATTGTCCCAAGGAGAGTACATAGTTCCTGAAAAAATTGAAAATATCTACATACGATCTCAATATGTACATCAAGTATTTGTTCACGGCGAATCTCTAAAGGTATTAACAATTTTAAAAAGAAGAATTTTAAAATTTGAATAATCTTTTCTTTTCTTAGTCGTGTATTGTGGCCATAGTAGTTCCTGATGTAGATGTTATAAAGTGTTGGGCTTCGGAAAACGGTATCCCAGGCACCTTCAGTGTTTTATGTAATCATCCCGAAGTGAAGCAGCTGATTTTGGATGACATGTTGGGTTGGGGAAAGGAAGGCGGCTTGAAATCGTTTGAACAAGTAAGTCGAAATTATTTTTTATAATATTCGTATGTAGGGTATGTAGAAATAGGCGGACATACTACACGTGATACCTTTTCTTTTATTATTTTTGCACACGTCTTTTACAAAAACTTCAATCAAAACTGTCATAATTTTAAGTTTTTAATAATAAAAATGCAGTGTTTCTTTATTCTACCAGGTTGTTCAATAAGTTTTGTCGTTCGATAAGAGATGGCGCTATTAGATTCGTCGTTTTATTTTTCTAAAAATTGTATTACTTTCTTATGAACACCTGTAAAGTTTTCTCATTTTATATTTTCTCATTCGCATATTTATAGATATTTAAAGTTGACGTGTCACAGTATTTTTTTTACAATGGAAAAAATTAAATATCGTACAGTGACAAAATTCTTATTTTTGGAAGATATAGCACCAAAACAAATTCATGAACGATAGTTAAAAGTGTATAAAGACTCTTCACCTTTAATTAAAACAGTATAAAGATGTTTGAACGTGGTCGTACAAGTCTTGAAGACGATCCATTCAGTTTATGATTATCTTTACTATTTATATTATTGTAAGTCAATGCTTTCTGAGGTTCTCGCAGTTACTATACTACTCTTTTTCGGTAGATTTACTCCAGAAAATGAGTAGCTTTTTAGTAGTTATGTTTGCAAAAAGGCAGTTTAAGAGGTTACTTGTCCACAAATTTCTTTACCCGGTTATTGCTTTCAAAGTGATGTCTTACCAAGAAATCTTTAAGAAACTTAAACGAACAATTTTTAGCACCCAAATCAGGACTGTAAGGAAAGCGAGCGAATGTTGCCTAATATTTAATATATCTATCTGCCCCAAGTTATCTCAACCTCATACCACTACCATATCGCTACTTGAAGCACATCTCTAATTAAGCCTTCCTTAATCCCAATAATATTAAGCATTTATATAACTTTCCTTTGGTTAAAAAAATCAGTGAATGCTGCACTTTTATTATTCCAAGATGGAATTAGAAAGATTTTTCCCCAAAGACAGCTACGATTTAGCTTTAATGAATGAAAATTCGTCTTCCGTTCGCTGTAAAGGTGACACGGTAACACCAAAATTAACCTACACAACACATACATGTTAATAAACTCCACTCAGTGGCGGCGGTCCAATATTATCACATCACCAACGGAACAAAAACTTTAAATTGAACTTACGTATGATAGGCATTCTACAAAATCTCAAAACTTGTAAAGACTTTTATTAGTATATTTAATTATAATTGAACATCTCCTAAATAATTATTTATATTATTTTTCAGGTAAAAGACATTTACTTACATCCGGATCCTTTCAGTGTTCAAAACGGACTACTAACACCAACAATGAAATCTAAACGGCCGGAAATCAAATCATATTTTACACCTCAACTAGAAGACCTGTACAAACATTTGTCGTAGCTTTTCTGTTAAACGTTTTTTAATTTTTAGTCGACACTTTTAGAATATTCCACTTAATAAATTTTAGATAATTCATTGGGCAATTTCGAAAATTTAAGAATGAATTTCGAATTTTAAGTTTAAATTTTACAAATGCAAATTCACTTAGTTACGAGGTAGATGGAAGTTTAAATACACAAAAGCATCATGATAGTTTTTCTATCAGGGATTTTAGGGTTGGCAATAAATTTGGTAAGTGGCAAATTAGGAAGATAACACTTTTATGTTTTAAATGAATTCGTACACGAAACTTTTCTATTAAAAGAAGGACAGTCAATTTTAGGCAATATTCTACATTAGAGAGCTTTGCGTAGCATATCAAAAGAAGTATATTGTAGTTTGTTTATTTACAACTAAGATTCGAACTATATATGGCAATTTTTGAGAAAGTTCAATCAACAGGTAACGAGTTTACTTTATCATACATATTTTTAAATATCGTGTAGGTAGATAGTAATGTACTCAACAAATTATAAAAGAAATATTTTTTCTTAATCCATACAAATATTACAATTACAAGAATGAATTTTTTTATTCTTCAAGTGATTACCAAGCAATGTATAAACTATTCCAACTTTAAACGAAAACTAATCGAAATGTGCCTTTATTGATAGAGACTTGTTGTTGAAAGATTCGCTAGGTTTAATCTGTCTTTGATTGTCGTCCTTTAAGTAAAGACAGACCTGAGAACTTTAATATTTATTAAAGAAATGCCAATTGGAAAAAATGTTTTCGAATTGAATACTAAAGTTTTCAGTATTGTATAAGTAGTGAAGTGCCAACATCTGTTACGTTAGAAAAGCCAAGTTTGTGTGTTGACTTACAGAAGTGATAGGCACAAGAACACTTACTCTTTTTCTATGGGACAGGCTCAATTTTTATAATCATAATTTAAATTAAAATATACAAATTTCTACATATTGTAATTGAAATTTACATTGTTTTTTGTATGGATAAATATAAAATGTCGTATTGTTATAAATGTTGATATGCAAAATATTTAAATCACAAGAAAATACTAGAAAAAGATAGGTACTTATTATTATGTCAGTTAATTCTTTTTAATAATTAATATTGCACCTCATTCATTCGTAGAATACATTTATTGGATATGTTTCGAAGCATAACCAACTTCTTTGTTAGTTAATATTTTATTACCAATTTATATTTAATGAAGTATTTGTTTTCACGGTTTAAATTGTTAAATTTAAGCGTCCCTAGATTTTTCATTTAACTTCATGCCAATTAGCTATGCGTTATAATTAAAAAGTATAAATTAATACTTATTTTGAGTAAAATAATGAATTTAAAAGTATAAGCACTCTCTTTCAAGCTCCAAAGTTTCAAATTTTGTTACATTAATTAATGATTTTTATTATAGATGTCACTAATTACCAGTTCAGTACCAACATAATTCAGTTAAAGGTAGACAATACACAAGGAACCAAAAATGTTTATGGCATAATAAAATATACTTATTTAGTTACGATTTTAACAATAGTAAGTTTGTGGGGAAGATTAAAATCAAATATAAAATACCGATCATTAGATTACCCACATTTCCTTGAATCTAAACTCGTAAATTATGTGTCTGTTAATGTAATTTAATTAGAAAAAGATCAAATTTGTCTGTAGTTTGTAGGTTATGTAATTCTAAGAAATATTGGTTAAGTTAGGCTCGTGTCGAGTTGAATTGGATTTAGTTTTTTCTTAGAGACAAGGGAATTGGTGTCAGGAAATAATAAACTACTATGCTATGGTTACGTTTGCAGGGTTTTTTTTTCTCTAAACCAGAGACTTCTACCGCCAACTTTTAATAGTTGATTTCATTTGCAGAAGCCTGTATACGACCCTGGCAACAAAAACACAATATAAACATCACTTCATCGATAGTTTTATAACAAAGTATGTTTCCGTTATAAAATATGATATAGTACTTCATGAGTTTCTTTCTTCTCATGCCGGTATTAAATAAAAATAAGTACAGAGTAGCATTTCATTTGAATTTTAATCTAACAAACTTAATATAAAAACATTTAAATCTGTTTAATTTATATACAATATAAATTTATATGTGTATATAATTTATAAAATTAAGATATTTAAATATTCAAGACAGATTTTTATATTTTCTTTGCCCACTTAGAAGACTTCTTTATATATTTTTTTAATTTATTAATATCTTGATCAGTTAAATATTTTAATACTTTGTTAAAATTGTATATTTTATTATTCACCACTTCAAAGAGCTACATTTTATGAACGCATCCCTGCGTTACTGTATTTCAAATTTTAAAAACATTTGAACGGTCCTTGATATATAACCTAATTAAGCAATATATTTTGCTCTGTAAGTTTCCATAGTGCCTTAAGTATTTTTATATTTAAATATTTGTTAATATCAGCCGATTACAGATTTATAAATAGCCAAAAACTGGAAATTAATATGAAAGTATATGTTCAAAGATGAAAATTGATATCATTTACAACTTTTCTAGAATTTTCTTGTGAAAGCTTTATTAAAGCTGATATAGTTGTATTAAACTATTTATTACACTTTATTCTTTTATACATGTGTATTGAGTTATAATATATAATTTTTGTATAAACCATTTTGCATCTTTCACTAAGCTGGCTATCATAATTTTAAAACTTGTTATTAAAGGAAATTTAATAATAAATAGAAATATCTAAAAGGTAAGCATTTAAGCAATGAATCTAGAGGAAAAGTACTTTTGTTTTCTAACCAAGAGACAGTAGGGGAATCTCTCAAACATAGCAAATACATAAAAATAATTGTATCGTTCTTATAATCTTTTTATTTATGTAAATAAGTTAACGATTTAGTGTTATTGTAATCTTGCTTTTTCTCAATTATTTATTATTATAAACACTATGATTACTTTGAAACAAATAAAGTACTATTTTACACATTTGTATTTTATTCGTCATTGACTTTGTGCGTCCTTTTTTCCTAATAGCTCTCTTTTTCCTGTATGATTACTTACAATACGCTTAAATACTGAGGTCGATTCACATCCATTTTAAAAACCATCTTTTTAAAGTTTATTTCGAATTTTAATTTCTAAAACGTGATGAAATTGTATTTCTTTGCTATATTATACTTCTTCAAAAATTGAAATCCACATTTTCTGCATTTGGTCCACTAATAATTTATGTACCTAATTTCATTCCTGTGATAATTATCAAAAATAAATGTCATTCAAATTTGATATTCTCCACACTGATTAGACATAATCATCAAATATAAGAATTATCTATATTTTCTTTTATGTACTATATGATTATTTTATGATGTACAAATTTTATGTTGCATGAACTACAATTCATTTTACGCTTAGTTTGCTTTTAACTTCAACTGTTAATACGATTTTCGTTAGTGACATTTAGATAAATATGCGCGTGTCCATTCGGTGAATATTGTAAATCTCGAAATCGATAAAAAGTAATAGATGCGTTTAGCGTTTAATCGTAACTCCATATTAGAATATCTGACCAATATTAAAAAAAGAAAATGTATTTCCATCTCTAGGTACTCATAATTTAAGCTTTAAAAATTTTTATTTTTACTTTGAATAATGATCTAAGTATAACAGAAACGCAAAAGATCTAAGGTAATGTTTGTCATATCGAAATTAATATACATCTTTATCTCTACCGTAGAAACTTACTTTCAGGCTAATACCACCTCCCAACACTATTCCTAAACAATTCGTTTAAATTTAGAGAAAAAGAAAAACATGTAGAACAATAAAGGAATGTATTTGGTCAACGATATAATAAAAAGTAATAATACAGTAATATAACAAATAAAATTTAAAGATTTTATATTTATTGTATTTATCTACATAATATCCTAGTTTGTTACCTCAAACGTAACACTTTATTGCGATAAGTAATTTACTAGAACAGTTCTACTAATTAAAATACTTCAGGTGATTATCCAATCTCATAGATACAGGTGATATAGGTATGTATGCAGGACAGCGGATACAACATATTTATTATTTACAGTTTGTACAATCTTTAAAAATAAATGAATATTCAATACGAAATTAGCCTCTTCACAATTAAAATTAAAATATGTAATTTTTTTTAAAAGACAATTAGAAAAGAAAAAAATATCAAGGGAAAGGAACGATATTATCACAGTTGCAATGACTTCACGCCGTTATTTATGTTTGATTACCGTAAAATCTTAAAAATAAATAATTATAATGTATACTACAAGTAAGCACTTACAGAAAATTTAAAATGAATAGATGTCTTTTTGTATTCCGAAGACAAAATCAGGTCATAAGTTACAATAATGTACTTATATGTGGGCATGCATATATGACATCTATAGCCACTAAACACTTAAAATTATTGTATCTTAACGATCTTTTTATTAAAATATTTATGTGATGGTTTCTTGTATTGTCTCGTAATCTAAAGATATTCTATCTCTTAAGTATATTGAAAACTCTCCGATTATTTCCGTTTACATTTCTTTAGTTTAATTTAATGGCTATAATTCATAACTACCTAAGTCATAATCTGCCATTTTTAAAATGTCCTATTGAAAACTTTGTACAGTGTACCAGTCTTATCAATCTTTGGTTTTCCTGCTTCCTTATCTTGATCTAACCTATAAATAATTAAATTGTACATTTTAGATATGTATCTTTTAGTATCTTCATCTATTTCTTTCTCCAAATATTTTACATTTTATTGAAGTATTTAAAGCCATATTTTTTTATAATTAAGTCGCAAAAATTCCTATAAATTTACTGGAAATTAAACAAATAGTATTTTGGATTGGTTAAATATTTATTGCTTTCATTTTATTGATGAGGTAGGTTCTACTGATACTGTAAATCTTATATTTAATTTAAGACGAAATTTACTTTAAAAATCAGTTTCTATTGTATACGTTCAAAACTTTTTCAAGACATTTACTTTTTAAATTTTCTGTGTGCTAATTTATACAAGATACTAAAACTATCGCAAGTTATATCTTGCAATTTAACGCGAAATTTTATTTTTGAACACATTTTGAATATTAATCGTATTGCTTACTTTACCTTTGAAGCTACCGACAATTAGATACAAGTGCATCTATGATATTGCATATGTTTTTCTTTTTAAATTACGCATATTTTTCTTGCCTGGATGTTATGTATAAAAAGTATTTGTACAAATAGTTTTTCTCTGTCTATTGTGTAAATCCTACATATAAAGCTACTGAAATGGCAACGATGAAGCAAACTCCAATCGTAAAAAGGACCACTTTTTGCTGGATGGCTCTCATTATCATTGTGTTCATAATCCTGGACGCTCGACCAAGTTCTTCATTGGTGTCTCGTAACTAAAAATAAATTTTATGGTAGGAAACTTCTATGAATTCTTTGATGTGGTGAGATAAAATTTTTAAACTAATTATATACTTAACAGAAAAATAAAGTTTAGTTTCTAATGTAAAATAAAGACAGTAATTTGTAATTTATTGAAATATTTTAAAAATTCTAGTTATTTTTTTAGCCACGAAATCTACTAAGCAATGAAACAAAGTAAAGTTCTGCATTCATTCAATATATATTGTTAAATGAAATAAATTTACCCTTCCCCTTGATCTCTGTATTGTTTCTCTTTGTTCACTTAAATTCTGCAATACTTGCGTGCCAATATCTTGAGTTTCTAACACAACTCTGTAACCTTCTTCTAATTTTCGTCCAGTTCTTTCTATTCTTTCCGAATTATCTAATAAACGTTGCTTCTGATCACTTGATATTCTAACATCGTTCAAATCGTCCGCGGAATCGTAGCCAAAAGCGCTCTGTTTTATCGACCGAGTCTTAATATATTCTAATGTCAACCGCTTCAATTCTGCCCGATAACAATCTAGTTTCGTTTTACACCGTTGTCTTTTTATATGTTCTGGTAGGTCCCTAACC
Organism: Dermolepida albohirtum; assembly: GCA_031893035.1. Classification (NCBI taxonomy): domain Eukaryota; kingdom Metazoa; phylum Arthropoda; class Insecta; order Coleoptera; family Scarabaeidae; genus Dermolepida; species Dermolepida albohirtum. The sequence goes on from JAVIWB010000667.1 coordinate 161,363, forward strand.
TCCAAATCCATTTGCTCCAACTAAAAATAAATAAATTGTACTGCGTCAAAAGAAAGGTCAAATTATTCTAACCAGCTCTTGAGCCTCTTCGACATGTTTCTCGATATTTGATATCAACTGACGACGGTCCTCTAACAAAAACAAATGAACACAAACATAGGACGGACGTTTTATAACAACTACTACTAAAGAAGTTCATATAATATTCTTACTTGTAGCAGAAGAGCTTAGCTGTCCAATTTGTGCTGTTATATCTGCAGTTAGCACTGAATATTGTTGTTCATAGTTCTCGAATAGAGTACCCATTTTGTTTTAATCAAAACAACAATCCACAACTAATTTGTAAAGTCATTAGTTCGTACTAAAAGTGATAGAGGGTGCCACTAAAGATTCGGATCTTGGTCGGCAATGCTTGTCAGTTTTCCCTTTCCGTTTGTAGATGTTTACTGGTTAGTAAATGTTATAATGGTGCAATATTTCATTTATAAACATCCAGGCTTTCATGCCTTTAAATGTAGTTTATTTATGAAATTTAACATAATGTTACATATCAAAAAATAATAGTACTCATATTTATTCATTTTTAGGCCATAATGGTTCAACGTTTAGTTTTTAGACGACGATTGTCGTACAATACAAACTCCAATAAAAGACGTATGTAAGTACATTTCTTTATTGCTATATATAATTAGTTATTATAATTAAAGATAAACCACGTTTTTCATTTTTGACTTATTTTTTTATTTTCATATTTAAGGTTATATTGACACATTGTTTTTATGATGAGCAGAAGGCTAGAGTCCTGAATTTATTTGACGAAAATCTTCTTATCGTTCGTTTATTCGTCTGATACAATATTACACATTTATTAAGCATTTTTAGTATAGTTCAAAATGTTATATTGTTTTATTTTGTTACAGTGTCCGTACTCCTGGTGGCAAGCTAGTATATCAATATCTTAAAAAACCTAGAAAAGTTCCAAGATGTGGTCAGTGTAAAGATAAACTTAGAGGTATTGTACCAGCAAGGCCACAAGAAAGATCACGTATGTGCAGACGTAAGAAGACTGTCAAACGTGCATATGGTGGTGTTCTTTGTCACAAGTGCGTTAAAGAAAAGATTGTAAGAGCTTTCTTACTTGAAGAACAAAAAATTGTAATTAAAGTGTTGAGAGCCCAAAAGGTTACGACGAAAGCCAAGAAATAAAAGTGTTAATAAATTTATAATTTATAAACAGTGTTGTTATTTTATTTTAAAAAAATTCATTTATAGTAAGTACAAATATATAATTTTGCTATAAGTTTTCGTGTTTTGGAATACTTCAAAAGTAAATTTAAAATGTTTTCATAGTATATGGAGGAGTGTATAAGGAGGGTTTTATTTGCTTAGATGTAAAACCACATTTAATTTGAAAGCATTTTTTTTTTTTTTTTTTTTTTTTTTTTTTGATCAATAAGGTTAATATATAACCCCTTTCCACAATTAACTATTTGTAAATTCTGTAGGCTCCATCAAATTCAAGCATTTTTTATTTCTAGGAAAATGTAGGAAATTCCAAATTTATAATAGTATTTTACGAAAGGCAATTATACTAAGTATAATGTAGGTTCACCAAAATATATTCTTAATTTTTTTATTCAAATCTTGAACAATTAAATGTATCCTTTAATTTTTAGTTTATGTATTGGTCCTCTTGTAGCTTTTTTGACATTTACGTTTTATTTTGTAGGTCAAATTTGAAGTTAGAAAAATATTAGGTATCATAAATAAACGCCACAAATAATTTATTTTTCTGCATTTTTAAAAATTATTTTTAAGTTAGGTTGACCTTAAAAATTGAAACTGGGCAAAATAAGCCGTTGTTGTGCTATCTAATAATAGATGGCACTATACTATGAATATATTTTAATAATTATTTGCAACTTTAAAATGTGTAAGTTTTGAGAATTGTATTTCTTTGTCTCATTTTTATTGAATTCTATAATTTTTAATGAATTATTTTTGAACTAACAAAAGAATTTAATTGCTTCTTCACATAAAGAGAATATTCCATGGCTTTAATTGAATATTATTACAAGAATTGTTTCACTACTCAATGATAGATGGCGGAACAAAGTAGTATATATATTTTAATAATTAGAATTTAAAAATTACATATTCTTGGATTGTTATAACTTTATTTCATTTTTACTAAATTCAGTAATATTTAATTAATTCATTTTTAAATTTAATGTCTCTTAGAAAAACCATTTCTTGTCTAATTAAATGAATGGTACATTATTTTATTACTCAATAATAGATAGAGCAAAAGCGTGGAAAATCAAATTTTAGTATTGATTAAAAATATTTTAAAAACATATCACATATTTTGGGAATGTAATCTCTTTATTTCATTTTTACTAGATCCTGTGACATTTAATATATATATTTTTTGTAACCGTAATAGAAAATTCTGTCTTTCTTAAGCAAAAAAATCATTCTCAATGCAATTAAGTGAATGATATGTTTATATTTTTTTCCGTTCATCTTAAAGAATATTTAAAGAAATTTCGTAATATATTTGCATTTCCTGAAAAATTTTTCAAAATCATATTTTATTTCAATAATTTTTAATATCGGCTAATAGATGGCAGGAGCATTCACTTTGTTTTGAGCGCCATTAACTGTTTGTATAAGAAGTCGGTGGTTAGTTTCATGTCGAAAATTTCAATATTTCGGTGGATGAAACAAGTGTCCGAATATGATAGATTCACGAGAGTTTCGTGTGCAAAGTGCCCTTAATGTGACAAACCTGACGTCGGCAGCCAGCTACGTTCAAACATGTAAGTTACTATTCGTTGCTGTTCATGTACTAAATACGTCCTTGTATTTTGCGTCATAAAAATACTACTTTTTATCATTGTAAACAACTGGAATCTTATCAGTTTTATCGTTTAGTAAAAATATTATCTGATTCTGATGGTATGGTCGAGAAGAGTTGAACTTTTAATGTAATTACTCGACTCTACGAAGACTTTGTTTAACTTGTGTCACATAAACAAACTCATCTGAATTAATTTTATTTAATTATTGTTTATCTCTGGAATTAATAGTACCTCTAGAGTTTAGAGAAATAATCAAGAAATACGTTAAATAATATATTTTTAAATTGAAATGAAATGTCAATTCAAACTAATGGTGGGGGTATATGGGAGATTGATTTTGTTTTTATATGACTGCCGTTTTGTGTTACAATTTGTCCCAATTTACACTACAAATTGTGAATAATTAATTAAAACAATCTTCCACATCCTTTAAAAAACATATTTAATCACTATTTTCATTGATTGATCATCATCATATTACAATATTGTATAATTTTTATCAAATGTAGATATTTCCCACCTTTTTAGGACTGGATCATTTTGAAAAATGAGGTTAAAAGAACGGGGAGGAGACTTTTCATACTTGATTTTTCTTTCAAATACTTTAATTGTAAAATATAATGTTATTGTTGTATTTTATTAGTAAAATATTTATAAAATGGTTTTATTGCCGATTTTGTGTAAATACAAGTGCTAGAATGGAATAATCATTCAGTTTCAGGATAAATAGGAAAATCAATAAGCTTCCAGTTGTACAAAACCATATGGATATACAACCATGCTCAAATGTATTAAACACCTTACGAATTTATGTACATACATACATACATATATAGTTTATATAGTTTAGTCAAAAGAGAGGTGAGGAAAATAAAACTGTTGTGAAAATTATGTACAAAGTATTATTTAGTAATATAGTACAATTTATCAATATTTTGTCGCTCCGCCCTTGGCCTTAATGACAGCTCGCACTCGTCGAGGCATACTTGCTACTAAATTGTAACACTCTGCCGGTGGTATAGCAGCCCATATTTCGCGAATTTTTGTTGATAATTCTGCTTTCGACAAGCATTTATGTTCCGTGATCTTAGTTTTTAAGATACGCCACAAATTTTCAATGGGCGACAAATCGGGACTTTGTGGCGGCCAATCCAATACCTCCACTGTGTTTTCCTCGAACCAACGCATTACAGCTCCCGATTTGTGTCAGGGCGCATTATCTTGTTGAAAAATGTATTGTGAAATATCCTGGTCGATTAGTTTTAGCACAGACGGTTCTAATACTTCCTCCAACATGGCTAAATAGCGTTGGCTATTCATCCGTCCATCGCACAGGTACACTTCTTCAACACCGTATGCAGACATACAACCTCAAACCATGATACTACCACCTCCAAATTTTACTGTGGGAATGATACATTGTGGTTCATAAGCTTCCCCTTGCCTACGCCGAACGTATAGCGTCCCAGATAATCCCCAAAGCTGCCAGGCAAAAGAAGAAAGTTAGCACTTAGACAGGATTAATTTTGTTTAATGTTACATGTAGACTGAATTGCATACAACGATAAGAATATTAGTCATGAAGATGTACTTACATACCTCGATATTCGATTCATCAGACCAAAGAATCTTCGACCACTTCTCGATTGTCCAATTTTCATGTTGTTTGGCCCATAAATACCGCCTCTTTTTATGAGCGTCAGTTAAAAGCGGTTTACGTCGCGCTTTACACCCTCGTAAACCAGCACGCTGGAGACGCCTTCTCACTGTTTGCGCAGAAACTGTTACGCGATAACGCTGTTTCAGCTCACTGGCGAGCTGTTTCGACGATTTTTTCCTATCACTGAGAGCCAGTCTTTGTAAAATTCTGTCTTCTCTAATCGAGGTACAGGGTTTTCTGCCACTTTTTGGTCTGTTAACAAACGACCCACTCTCCTGATAGCGACTAATGGTTGTACGGACCGCACATCGCGAACATTTTTTTTTTGCAATTGCAGCTATTGATAACTTCTGGGAATGCAGTAGCACTATTTGGGCGAGTTCCCCTACCGACAACTCGCGTGTTTTAGGCATTTTTCTTCAACAAATAACTGACACAACGTGAAAAAATAGGATAATCTAATTGATCTCTACCACAAACTCACAAACGCACGTTGCTCACACACTGCTAGAATGACACTAAATTTCTAAAATCCACAATTTCCTCTTTCCACCTATTCTTTTCAATAGGGGATTAACTAGGGTATTCAAAAACGCATTTCTGTAAATACCATTAACTATTTTTACGGTTAATTTCCGGGATAATACCGAGAATTAGGGTTTTTACCTGGGGTGTCTAATACATCTGAGCATTGTTGTATATTTAGTTTGAGGTTTAACAATCTCTTTCCAATTTTAAATTTAATTTAATGCCTTTATAGTTAAGAAAACTGCGTATAAACAGGTGTAATGTTGTTATATGTAATTCTTTTATATATTTCTTTAAATTAAAATTGTCTTAATTTACTTTTAGTCAAAATGGGTAGAATTGTTTAGCAAAATTAATATTAAAACTATGTATAAAGTCTGCGCAGTTTAAAAGATGTAGTACCATTTTAAATTAACAAAATTATACCGGTGTTTCTTTGCTTTTTAAATAATATCAAAAAAATCCATAAGAATATATGTAAAATACATGTATACTAGGTTAAAATAAAAAAAGAACAACTTGATAAAGAGGAAAAAAATCCATTAAATAAAAATACATGTATTGTAGGTTAAAAGAAAAAAGAAAAAAGCAAAACAACTTGGAAAAGAGTCAAAAAATCCATTAAATAAAAATATATATAAAAACATGTATGTAAGTTAAAGGTAAAAAAGAAAAAACAACTTGAAAAAGAGAAAAAAAAGCTCATAACGTCGTTAATATGAACTATGTGTTTTATTATCTTTAACGGTAGAAAACCCTAAAAACAAAAAAATAAAATTTATAATTAGAAGAAAACGACCAACCTATTAAAAAAGAAAAGCATACGTTAAATAATAATCGAAGAAAATAAATGAAAAAGATACAAAGCATCCTTTAAAAAACGGATTTAAAACTTCATGTAAAAACGAAGGTGGCTATTTGCAAATTAGAATATTTCTCAATAAATAAAAGTTTATTTAAACTGTGTTTTGGGCTCGTGTAAATATATCGCATTTGTTTTGTCTTTTACTTATTTTGTTTTTAAATTATTGGTTAGTAAAATTTGCATAAAAGCAATATGCGATCTTGTAACTGTTTTCTTAATAAATAATTTAGATTGTAACTCAACCTTGAAGTAAGAAATCGTATTACAGCAAGATGGACGAGTAATTATATATTTTTTTACAATGTAGCTACACAACCTCTTCTTATTTGTGCATTCTTTATGCATTTAAAAGTATTGACTGCCACAATTTTTTTTTTATTTATTTATTTCATTTGTTACGGTTCTTGGACAATCTTTTCATTTCATCCAATGTATTTTCTTTCATTGTGTCCTAGTTACTCTATTCTCCCATTCCAATTTTTTCTTGCCCCTCCTTTTCTTTCAACAACATTTTTGGTTGCTTTCTTTCGATTATGGTATGGAGAATCGTTTTAATTCTATGTGTCCATATTTCATTCTCGGTCTTTATGGTGATGAAATCTTAGTCTATCATCCTTGGCATTTCCACGCCTGTCATTCACTTTCTCTGCCTTAGTTTCCTCTTCCTATCATTCGAAGAAACCCCTATTTTGCGCGAAGAACAGCCCGTA
>JAVIWB010000668.1:0-16714 GCA_031893035.1 Dermolepida albohirtum
TAGCGTTAGTCGGAAACTGACTTTCAAAAGTGATTGTTTTTTATGTGTGTACTTATAGATTGTGACACGACTGTTACGCTGCTTCAAACCAGAACATTGTATCTCTTCTCGTTCCGAAGTTATTAGCGACCTTAGAACGCCATCAGGCAGAGCTCACATGTAGCGTTAGTCGGAAACTGACTTTCAAAAGTGATTGTTTTTTATGTGTGTACTTATAGATTGTGACACGACTGTTACGCTGCTTCAAACCAGAACATTGTATCTCTTCTCGTTCCGAAGTTATTAGCGACCTTAGAACGCCATCAGGCAGAGCTCACATGTAGCGTTAGTCGGAAACTGACTTTCAAAAGTGATTGTTTTTTATGTGTGTACTTATAGATTGTGACACGACTGTTACGCTGCTTCAAACCAGAACATTGTATCTCTTCTCGTTCCGAAGTTATTAGCGACCTTAGAACGCCATCAGGCAGAGCTCACATGTAGCGTTAGTCGGAAACTGACTTTCAAAAGTGATTGTTTTTTATGTGTGTACTTATAGATTGTGACACGACTGTTACGCTGCTTCAAACCAGAACATTGTATCTCTTCTCGTTCCGAAGTTATTAGCGACCTTAGAACGCCATCAGGCAGAGCTCACATGTAGCGTTAGTCGGAAACTGACTTTCAAAAGTGATTGTTTTTTATGTGTGTACTTATAGATTGTGACACGACTGTTACGCTGCTTCAAACCAGAACATTGTATCTCTTCTCGTTCCGAAGTTATTAGCGACCTTAGAACGCCATCAGGCAGAGCTCACATGTAGCGTTAGTCGGAAACTGACTTTCAAAAGTGATTGTTTTTTATGTGTGTACTTATAGATTGTGACACGACTGTTACGCTGCTTCAAACCAGAACATTGTATCTCTTCTCGTTCCGAAGTTATTAGCGACCTTAGAACGCCATCAGGCAGCGCTCACATGTAGCGTTAGTCGGAAACTGACTTTCAAAAGTGATTGTTTTTTATGTGTGTACTTATAGATTGTGACACGACTGTTACGCTGCTTCAAACCAGAACATTGTATCTCTTCTCGTTCCGAAGTTATTAGCGACCTTAGAACGCCATCAGGCAGCGCTCACATGTAGCGTTAGTCGGAAACTGACTTTCAAAAGTGATTGTTTTTTATGTGTGTACTTATAGATTGTGACACGACTGTTACGCTGCTTCAAACCAGAACATTGTATCTCTTCTCGTTCCGAAGTTATTAGCGACCTTAGAACGCCATCAGGCAGAGCTCACATGTAGCGTTAGTCGGAAACTGACTTTCAAAAGTGATTGTTTTTTATGTGTGTACTTATAGATTGTGACACGACTGTTACGCTGCTTCAAACCAGAACATTGTATCTCTTCTCGTTCCGAAGTTATTAGCGACCTTAGAACGCCATCAGGCAGAGCTCACATGTAGCGTTAGTCGGAAACTGACTTTCAAAAGTGATTGTTTTTTATGTGTGTACTTATAGATTGTGACACGACTGTTACGCTGCTTCAAACCAGAACATTGTATCTCTTCTCGTTCCGAAGTTATTAGCGACCTTAGAACGCCATCAGGCAGAGCTCACATGTAGCGTTAGTCGGAAACTGACTTTCAAAAGTGATTGTTTTTTATGTGTGTACTTATAGATTGTGACACGACTGTTACGCTGCTTCAAACCAGAACATTGTATCTCTTCTCGTTCCGAAGTTATTAGCGACCTTAGAACGCCATCAGGCAGCGCTCACATGTAGCGTTAGTCGGAAACTGACTTTCAAAAGTGATTGTTTTTTATGTGTGTGCTTATAGATTGTGACACGACTGTTACGCTGCTTCAAACCAGAACATTGTATCTCTTCTCGTTCCGAAGTTATTAGCGACCTTAGAACGCCATCAGGCAGAGCTCACATGTAGCGTTAGTCGGAAACTGACTTTCAAAAGTGATTGTTTTTTATGTGTGTACTTATAGATTGTGACACGACTGTTACGCTGCTTCAAACCAGAACATTGTATCTCTTCTCGTTCCCGAAGTTATTAGCGACCTTAGAACGCCATCAGGCAGAGCTCACATGTAGCGTTAGTCGGAAACTGACTTTCAAAAGTGATTGTTTTTTATGTGTGTACTTATAGATTGTGACACGACTGTTACGCTGCTTCAAACCAGAACATTGTATCTCTTCTCGTTCCGAAGTTATTAGCGACCTTAGAACGCCATCAGGCAGCGCTCACATGTAGCGTTAGTCGGAAACTGACTTTCAAAAGTGATTGTTTTTTATGTGTGTACTTATAGATTGTGACACGACTGTTACGCTGCTTCAAACCAGAACATTGTATCTCTTCTCGTTCCGAAGTTATTAGCGACCTTAGAACGCCATCAGGCAGAGCTCACATGTAGCGTTAGTCGGAAACTGACTTTCAAAAGTGATTGTTTTTTATGTGTGTACTTATAGATTGTGACACGACTGTTACGCTGCTTCAAACCAGAACATTGTATCTCTTCTCGTTCCGAAGTTATTAGCGACCTTAGAACGCCATCAGGCAGCGCTCACATGTAGCGTTAGTCGGAAACTGACTTTCAAAAGTGATTGTTTTTTATGTGTGTACTTATAGATTGTGACACGACTGTTACGCTGCTTCAAACCAGAACATTGTATCTCTTCTCGTTCCGAAGTTATTAGCGACCTTAGAACGCCATCAGGCAGAGCTCACATGTAGCGTTAGTCGGAAACTGACTTTCAAAAGTGATTGTTTTTTATGTGTGTACTTATAGATTGTGACACGACTGTTACGCTGCTTCAAACCAGAACATTGTATCTCTTCTCGTTCCGAAGTTATTAGCGACCTTAGAACGCCATCAGGCAGAGCTCACATGTAGCGTTAGTCGGAAACTGACTTTCAAAAGTGATTGTTTTTTATGTGTGTACTTATAGATTGTGACACGACTGTTACGCTGCTTCAAACCAGAACATTGTATCTCTTCTCGTTCCGAAGTTATTAGCGACCTTAGAACGCCATCAGGCAGCGCTCACATGTAGCGTTAGTCGGAAACTGACTTTCAAAAGTGATTGTTTTTTATGTGTGTACTTATAGATTGTGACACGACTGTTACGCTGCTTCAAACCAGAACATTGTATCTCTTCTCGTTCCGAAGTTATTAGCGACCTTAGAACGCCATCAGGCAGCGCTCACATGTAGCGTTAGTCGGAAACTGACTTTCAAAAGTGATTGTTTTTTATGTGTGTACTTATAGATTGTGACACGACTGTTACGCTGCTTCAAACCAGAACATTGTATCTCTTCTCGTTCCGAAGTTATTAGCGACCTTAGAACGCCATCAGGCAGAGCTCACATGTAGCGTTAGTCGGAAACTGACTTTCAAAAGTGATTGTTTTTTATGTGTGTACTTATAGATTGTGACACGACTGTTACGCTGCTTCAAACCAGAACATTGTATCTCTTCTCGTTCCGAAGTTATTAGCGACCTTAGAACGCCATCAGGCAGCGCTCACATGTAGCGTTAGTCGGAAACTGACTTTCAAAAGTGATTGTTTTTTATGTGTGTACTTATAGATTGTGACACGACTGTTACGCTGCTTCAAACCAGAACATTGTATCTCTTCTCGTTCCGAAGTTATTAGCGACCTTAGAACGCCATCAGGCAGCGCTCACATGTAGCGTTAGTCGGAAACTGACTTTCAAAAGTGATTGTTTTTTATGTGTGTACTTATAGATTGTGACACGACTGTTACGCTGCTTCAAACCAGAACATTGTATCTCTTCTCGTTCCGAAGTTATTAGCGACCTTAGAACGCCATCAGGCAGAGCTCACATGTAGCGTTAGTCGGAAACTGACTTTCAAAAGTGATTGTTTTTTATGTGTGTACTTATAGATTGTGACACGACTGTTACGCTGCTTCAAACCAGAACATTGTATCTCTTCTCGTTCCGAAGTTATTAGCGACCTTAGAACGCCATCAGGCAGAGCTCACATGTAGCGTTAGTCGGAAACTGACTTTCAAAAGTGATTGTTTTTTATGTGTGTACTTATAGATTGTGACACGACTGTTACGCTGCTTCAAACCAGAACATTGTATCTCTTCTCGTTCCGAAGTTATTAGCGACCTTAGAACGCCATCAGGCAGCGCTCACATGTAGCGTTAGTCGGAAACTGACTTTCAAAAGTGATTGTTTTTTATGTGTGTACTTATAGATTGTGACACGACTGTTACGCTGCTTCAAACCAGAACATTGTATCTCTTCTCGTTCCGAAGTTATTAGCGACCTTAGAACGCCATCAGGCAGAGCTCACATGTAGCGTTAGTCGGAAACTGACTTTCAAAAGTGATTGTTTTTTATGTGTGTACTTATAGATTGTGACACGACTGTTACGCTGCTTCAAACCAGAACATTGTATCTCTTCTCGTTCCGAAGTTATTAGCGACCTTAGAACGCCATCAGGCAGAGCTCACATGTAGCGTTAGTCGGAAACTGACTTTCAAAAGTGATTGTTTTTTATGTGTGTACTTATAGATTGTGACACGACTGTTACGCTGCTTCAAACCAGAACATTGTATCTCTTCTCGTTCCGAAGTTATTAGCGACCTTAGAACGCCATCAGGCAGAGCTCACATGTAGCGTTAGTCGGAAACTGACTTTCAAAAGTGATTGTTTTTTATGTGTGTACTTATAGATTGTGACACGACTGTTACGCTGCTTCAAACCAGAACATTGTATCTCTTCTCGTTCCGAAGTTATTAGCGACCTTAGAACGCCATCAGGCAGCGCTCACATGTAGCGTTAGTCGGAAACTGACTTTCAAAAGTGATTGTTTTTTATGTGTGTACTTATAGATTGTGACACGACTGTTACGCTGCTTCAAACCAGAACATTGTATCTCTTCTCGTTCCGAAGTTATTAGCGACCTTAGAACGCCATCAGGCAGCGCTCACATGTAGCGTTAGTCGGAAACTGACTTTCAAAAGTGATTGTTTTTTATGTGTGTACTTATAGATTGTGACACGACTGTTACGCTGCTTCAAACCAGAACATTGTATCTCTTCTCGTTCCGAAGTTATTAGCGACCTTAGAACGCCATCAGGCAGAGCTCACATGTAGCGTTAGTCGGAAACTGACTTTCAAAAGTGATTGTTTTTTATGTGTGTACTTATAGATTGTGACACGACTGTTACGCTGCTTCAAACCAGAACATTGTATCTCTTCTCGTTCCGAAGTTATTAGCGACCTTAGAACGCCATCAGGCAGCGCTCACATGTAGCGTTAGTCGGAAACTGACTTTCAAAAGTGATTGTTTTTTATGTGTGTACTTATAGATTGTGACACGACTGTTACGCTGCTTCAAACCAGAACATTGTATCTCTTCTCGTTCCGAAGTTATTAGCGACCTTAGAACGCCATCAGGCAGCGCTCACATGTAGCGTTAGTCGGAAACTGACTTTCAAAAGTGATTGTTTTTTATGTGTGTACTTATAGATTGTGACACGACTGTTACGCTGCTTCAAACCAGAACATTGTATCTCTTCTCGTTCCGAAGTTATTAGCGACCTTAGAACGCCATCAGGCAGAGCTCACATGTAGCGTTAGTCGGAAACTGACTTTCAAAAGTGATTGTTTTTTATGTGTGTACTTATAGATTGTGACACGACTGTTACGCTGCTTCAAACCAGAACATTGTATCTCTTCTCGTTCCGAAGTTATTAGCGACCTTAGAACGCCATCAGGCAGAGCTCACATGTAGCGTTAGTCGGAAACTGACTTTCAAAAGTGATTGTTTTTTATGTGTGTACTTATAGATTGTGACACGACTGTTACGCTGCTTCAAACCAGAACATTGTATCTCTTCTCGTTCCGAAGTTATTAGCGACCTTAGAACGCCATCAGGCAGCGCTCACATGTAGCGTTAGTCGGAAACTGACTTTCAAAAGTGATTGTTTTTTATGTGTGTACTTATAGATTGTGACACGACTGTTACGCTGCTTCAAACCAGAACATTGTATCTCTTCTCGTTCCGAAGTTATTAGCGACCTTAGAACGCCATCAGGCAGAGCTCACATGTAGCGTTAGTCGGAAACTGACTTTCAAAAGTGATTGTTTTTTATGTGTGTACTTATAGATTGTGACACGACTGTTACGCTGCTTCAAACCAGAACATTGTATCTCTTCTCGTTCCGAAGTTATTAGCGACCTTAGAACGCCATCAGGCAGAGCTCACATGTAGCGTTAGTCGGAAACTGACTTTCAAAAGTGATTGTTTTTTATGTGTGTACTTATAGATTGTGACACGACTGTTACGCTGCTTCAAACCAGAACATTGTATCTCTTCTCGTTCCGAAGTTATTAGCGACCTTAGAACGCCATCAGGCAGCGCTCACATGTAGCGTTAGTCGGAAACTGACTTTCAAAAGTGATTGTTTTTTATGTGTGTACTTATAGATTGTGACACGACTGTTACGCTGCTTCAAACCAGAACATTGTATCTCTTCTCGTTCCGAAGTTATTAGCGACCTTAGAACGCCATCAGGCAGAGCTCACATGTAGCGTTAGTCGGAAACTGACTTTCAAAAGTGATTGTTTTTTATGTGTGTACTTATAGATTGTGACACGACTGTTACGCTGCTTCAAACCAGAACATTGTATCTCTTCTCGTTCCGAAGTTATTAGCGACCTTAGAACGCCATCAGGCAGAGCTCACATGTAGCGTTAGTCGGAAACTGACTTTCAAAAGTGATTGTTTTTTATGTGTGTACTTATAGATTGTGACACGACTGTTACGCTGCTTCAAACCAGAACATTGTATCTCTTCTCGTTCCGAAGTTATTAGCGACCTTAGAACGCCATCAGGCAGCGCTCACATGTAGCGTTAGTCGGAAACTGACTTTCAAAAGTGATTGTTTTTTATGTGTGTACTTATAGATTGTGACACGACTGTTACGCTGCTTCAAACCAGAACATTGTATCTCTTCTCGTTCCGAAGTTATTAGCGACCTTAGAACGCCATCAGGCAGCGCTCACATGTAGCGTTAGTCGGAAACTGACTTTCAAAAGTGATTGTTTTTTATGTGTGTACTTATAGATTGTGACACGACTGTTACGCTGCTTCAAACCAGAACATTGTATCTCTTCTCGTTCCGAAGTTATTAGCGACCTTAGAACGCCATCAGGCAGCGCTCACATGTAGCGTTAGTCGGAAACTGACTTTCAAAAGTGATTGTTTTTTATGTGTGTACTTATAGATTGTGACACGACTGTTACGCTGCTTCAAACCAGAACATTGTATCTCTTCTCGTTCCGAAGTTATTAGCGACCTTAGAACGCCATCAGGCAGAGCTCACATGTAGCGTTAGTCGGAAACTGACTTTCAAAAGTGATTGTTTTTTATGTGTGTACTTATAGATTGTGACACGACTGTTACGCTGCTTCAAACCAGAACATTGTATCTCTTCTCGTTCCGAAGTTATTAGCGACCTTAGAACGCCATCAGGCAGCGCTCACATGTAGCGTTAGTCGGAAACTGACTTTCAAAAGTGATTGTTTTTTATGTGTGTACTTATAGATTGTGACACGACTGTTACGCTGCTTCAAACCAGAACATTGTATCTCTTCTCGTTCCGAAGTTATTAGCGACCTTAGAACGCCATCAGGCAGCGCTCACATGTAGCGTTAGTCGGAAACTGACTTTCAAAAGTGATTGTTTTTTATGTGTGTACTTATAGATTGTGACACGACTGTTACGCTGCTTCAAACCAGAACATTGTATCTCTTCTCGTTCCGAAGTTATTAGCGACCTTAGAACGCCATCAGGCAGAGCTCACATGTAGCGTTAGTCGGAAACTGACTTTCAAAAGTGATTGTTTTTTATGTGTGTACTTATAGATTGTGACACGACTGTTACGCTGCTTCAAACCAGAACATTGTATCTCTTCTCGTTCCGAAGTTATTAGCGACCTTAGAACGCCATCAGGCAGCGCTCACATGTAGCGTTAGTCGGAAACTGACTTTCAAAAGTGATTGTTTTTTATGTGTGTACTTATAGATTGTGACACGACTGTTACGCTGCTTCAAACCAGAACATTGTATCTCTTCTCGTTCCGAAGTTATTAGCGACCTTAGAACGCCATCAGGCAGCGCTCACATGTAGCGTTAGTCGGAAACTGACTTTCAAAAGTGATTGTTTTTTATGTGTGTACTTATAGATTGTGACACGACTGTTACGCTGCTTCAAACCAGAACATTGTATCTCTTCTCGTTCCGAAGTTATTAGCGACCTTAGAACGCCATCAGGCAGCGCTCACATGTAGCGTTAGTCGGAAACTGACTTTCAAAAGTGATTGTTTTTTATGTGTGTACTTATAGATTGTGACACGACTGTTACGCTGCTTCAAACCAGAACATTGTATCTCTTCTCGTTCCGAAGTTATTAGCGACCTTAGAACGCCATCAGGCAGCGCTCACATGTAGCGTTAGTCGGAAACTGACTTTCAAAAGTGATTGTTTTTTATGTGTGTACTTATAGATTGTGACACGACTGTTACGCTGCTTCAAACCAGAACATTGTATCTCTTCTCGTTCCGAAGTTATTAGCGACCTTAGAACGCCATCAGGCAGAGCTCACATGTAGCGTTAGTCGGAAACTGACTTTCAAAAGTGATTGTTTTTTATGTGTGTACTTATAGATTGTGACACGACTGTTACGCTGCTTCAAACCAGAACATTGTATCTCTTCTCGTTCCGAAGTTATTAGCGACCTTAGAACGCCATCAGGCAGCGCTCACATGTAGCGTTAGTCGGAAACTGACTTTCAAAAGTGATTGTTTTTTATGTGTGTACTTATAGATTGTGACACGACTGTTACGCTGCTTCAAACCAGAACATTGTATCTCTTCTCGTTCCGAAGTTATTAGCGACCTTAGAACGCCATCAGGCAGAGCTCACATGTAGCGTTAGTCGGAAACTGACTTTCAAAAGTGATTGTTTTTTATGTGTGTACTTATAGATTGTGACACGACTGTTACGCTGCTTCAAACCAGAACATTGTATCTCTTCTCGTTCCGAAGTTATTAGCGACCTTAGAACGCCATCAGGCAGCGCTCACATGTAGCGTTAGTCGGAAACTGACTTTCAAAAGTGATTGTTTTTTATGTGTGTACTTATAGATTGTGACACGACTGTTACGCTGCTTCAAACCAGAACATTGTATCTCTTCTCGTTCCGAAGTTATTAGCGACCTTAGAACGCCATCAGGCAGAGCTCACATGTAGCGTTAGTCGGAAACTGACTTTCAAAAGTGATTGTTTTTTATGTGTGTACTTATAGATTGTGACACGACTGTTACGCTGCTTCAAACCAGAACATTGTATCTCTTCTCGTTCCGAAGTTATTAGCGACCTTAGAACGCCATCAGGCAGAGCTCACATGTAGCGTTAGTCGGAAACTGACTTTCAAAAGTGATTGTTTTTTATGTGTGTACTTATAGATTGTGACACGACTGTTACGCTGCTTCAAACCAGAACATTGTATCTCTTCTCGTTCCGAAGTTATTAGCGACCTTAGAACGCCATCAGGCAGCGCTCACATGTAGCGTTAGTCGGAAACTGACTTTCAAAAGTGATTGTTTTTTATGTGTGTACTTATAGATTGTGACACGACTGTTACGCTGCTTCAAACCAGAACATTGTATCTCTTCTCGTTCCGAAGTTATTAGCGACCTTAGAACGCCATCAGGCAGCGCTCACATGTAGCGTTAGTCGGAAACTGACTTTCAAAAGTGATTGTTTTTATGTGTGTACTTATAGATTGTGACACGACTGTTACGCTGCTTCAAACCAGAACATTGTATCTCTTCTCGTTCCGAAGTTATTAGCGACCTTAGAACGCCATCAGGCAGAGCTCACATGTAGCGTTAGTCGGAAACTGACTTTCAAAAGTGATTGTTTTTTATGTGTGTACTTATAGATTGTGACACGACTGTTACGCTGCTTCAAACCAGAACATTGTATCTCTTCTCGTTCCGAAGTTATTAGCGACCTTAGAACGCCATCAGGCAGAGCTCACATGTAGCGTTAGTCGGAAACTGACTTTCAAAAGTGATTGTTTTTTATGTGTGTACTTATAGATTGTGACACGACTGTTACGCTGCTTCAAACCAGAACATTGTATCTCTTCTCGTTCCGAAGTTATTAGCGACCTTAGAACGCCATCAGGCAGAGCTCACATGTAGCGTTAGTCGGAAACTGACTTTCAAAAGTGATTGTTTTTTATGTGTGTACTTATAGATTGTGACACGACTGTTACGCTGCTTCAAACCAGAACATTGTATCTCTTCTCGTTCCGAAGTTATTAGCGACCTTAGAACGCCATCAGGCAGAGCTCACATGTAGCGTTAGTCGGAAACTGACTTTCAAAAGTGATTGTTTTTTATGTGTGTACTTATAGATTGTGACACGACTGTTACGCTGCTTCAAACCAGAACATTGTATCTCTTCTCGTTCCGAAGTTATTAGCGACCTTAGAACGCCATCAGGCAGAGCTCACATGTAGCGTTAGTCGGAAACTGACTTTCAAAAGTGATTGTTTTTTATGTGTGTACTTATAGATTGTGACACGACTGTTACGCTGCTTCAAACCAGAACATTGTATCTCTTCTCGTTCCGAAGTTATTAGCGACCTTAGAACGCCATCAGGCAGCGCTCACATGTAGCGTTAGTCGGAAACTGACTTTCAAAAGTGATTGTTTTTTATGTGTGTACTTATAGATTGTGACACGACTGTTACGCTGCTTCAAACCAGAACATTGTATCTCTTCTCGTTCCGAAGTTATTAGCGACCTTAGAACGCCATCAGGCAGAGCTCACATGTAGCGTTAGTCGGAAACTGACTTTCAAAAGTGATTGTTTTTTATGTGTGTACTTATAGATTGTGACACGACTGTTACGCTGCTTCAAACCAGAACATTGTATCTCTTCTCGTTCCGAAGTTATTAGCGACCTTAGAACGCCATCAGGCAGAGCTCACATGTAGCGTTAGTCGGAAACTGACTTTCAAAAGTGATTGTTTTTTATGTGTGTACTTATAGATTGTGACACGACTGTTACGCTGCTTCAAACCAGAACATTGTATCTCTTCTCGTTCCGAAGTTATTAGCGACCTTAGAACGCCATCAGGCAGAGCTCACATGTAGCGTTAGTCGGAAACTGACTTTCAAAAGTGATTGTTTTTTATGTGTGTACTTATAGATTGTGACACGACTGTTACGCTGCTTCAAACCAGAACATTGTATCTCTTCTCGTTCCGAAGTTATTAGCGACCTTAGAACGCCATCAGGCAGAGCTCACATGTAGCGTTAGTCGGAAACTGACTTTCAAAAGTGATTGTTTTTTATGTGTGTACTTATAGATTGTGACACGACTGTTACGCTGCTTCAAACCAGAACATTGTATCTCTTCTCGTTCCGAAGTTATTAGCGACCTTAGAACGCCATCAGGCAGAGCTCACATGTAGCGTTAGTCGGAAACTGACTTTCAAAAGTGATTGTTTTTTATGTGTGTACTTATAGATTGTGACACGACTGTTACGCTGCTTCAAACCAGAACATTGTATCTCTTCTCGTTCCGAAGTTATTAGCGACCTTAGAACGCCATCAGGCAGCGCTCACATGTAGCGTTAGTCGGAAACTGACTTTCAAAAGTGATTGTTTTTTATGTGTGTACTTATAGATTGTGACACGACTGTTACGCTGCTTCAAACCAGAACATTGTATCTCTTCTCGTTCCGAAGTTATTAGCGACCTTAGAACGCCATCAGGCAGAGCTCACATGTAGCGTTAGTCGGAAACTGACTTTCAAAAGTGATTGTTTTTTATGTGTGTACTTATAGATTGTGACACGACTGTTACGCTGCTTCAAACCAGAACATTGTATCTCTTCTCGTTCCGAAGTTATTAGCGACCTTAGAACGCCATCAGGCAGAGCTCACATGTAGCGTTAGTCGGAAACTGACTTTCAAAAGTGATTGTTTTTTATGTGTGTACTTATAGATTGTGACACGACTGTTACGCTGCTTCAAACCAGAACATTGTATCTCTTCTCGTTCCGAAGTTATTAGCGACCTTAGAACGCCATCAGGCAGAGCTCACATGTAGCGTTAGTCGGAAACTGACTTTCAAAAGTGATTGTTTTTTATGTGTGTACTTATAGATTGTGACACGACTGTTACGCTGCTTCAAACCAGAACATTGTATCTCTTCTCGTTCCGAAGTTATTAGCGACCTTAGAACGCCATCAGGCAGAGCTCACATGTAGCGTTAGTCGGAAACTGACTTTCAAAAGTGATTGTTTTTTATGTGTGTACTTATAGATTGTGACACGACTGTTACGCTGCTTCAAACCAGAACATTGTATCTCTTCTCGTTCCGAAGTTATTAGCGACCTTAGAACGCCATCAGGCAGCGCTCACATGTAGCGTTAGTCGGAAACTGACTTTCAAAAGTGATTGTTTTTTATGTGTGTACTTATAGATTGTGACACGACTGTTACGCTGCTTCAAACCAGAACATTGTATCTCTTCTCGTTCCGAAGTTATTAGCGACCTTAGAACGCCATCAGGCAGAGCTCACATGTAGCGTTAGTCGGAAACTGACTTTCAAAAGTGATTGTTTTTTATGTGTGTACTTATAGATTGTGACACGACTGTTACGCTGCTTCAAACCAGAACATTGTATCTCTTCTCGTTCCGAAGTTATTAGCGACCTTAGAACGCCATCAGGCAGAGCTCACATGTAGCGTTAGTCGGAAACTGACTTTCAAAAGTGATTGTTTTTTATGTGTGTACTTATAGATTGTGACACGACTGTTACGCTGCTTCAAACCAGAACATTGTATCTCTTCTCGTTCCGAAGTTATTAGCGACCTTAGAACGCCATCAGGCAGAGCTCACATGTAGCGTTAGTCGGAAACTGACTTTCAAAAGTGATTGTTTTTTATGTGTGTACTTATAGATTGTGACACGACTGTTACGCTGCTTCAAACCAGAACATTGTATCTCTTCTCGTTCCGAAGTTATTAGCGACCTTAGAACGCCATCAGGCAGAGCTCACATGTAGCGTTAGTCGGAAACTGACTTTCAAAAGTGATTGTTTTTTATGTGTGTACTTATAGATTGTGACACGACTGTTACGCTGCTTCAAACCAGAACATTGTATCTCTTCTCGTTCCGAAGTTATTAGCGACCTTAGAACGCCATCAGGCAGCGCTCACATGTAGCGTTAGTCGGAAACTGACTTTCAAAAGTGATTGTTTTTTATGTGTGTACTTATAGATTGTGACACGACTGTTACGCTGCTTCAAACCAGAACATTGTATCTCTTCTCGTTCCGAAGTTATTAGCGACCTTAGAACGCCATCAGGCAGAGCTCACATGTAGCGTTAGTCGGAAACTGACTTTCAAAAGTGATTGTTTTTTATGTGTGTACTTATAGATTGTGACACGACTGTTACGCTGCTTCAAACCAGAACATTGTATCTCTTCTCGTTCCGAAGTTATTAGCGACCTTAGAACGCCATCAGGCAGCGCTCACATGTAGCGTTAGTCGGAAACTGACTTTCAAAAGTGATTGTTTTTTATGTGTGTACTTATAGATTGTGACACGACTGTTACGCTGCTTCAAACCAGAACATTGTATCTCTTCTCGTTCCGAAGTTATTAGCGACCTTAGAACGCCATCAGGCAGAGCTCACATGTAGCGTTAGTCGGAAACTGACTTTCAAAAGTGATTGTTTTTTATGTGTGTACTTATAGATTGTGACACGACTGTTACGCTGCTTCAAACCAGAACATTGTATCTCTTCTCGTTCCGAAGTTATTAGCGACCTTAGAACGCCATCAGGCAGAGCTCACATGTAGCGTTAGTCGGAAACTGACTTTCAAAAGTGATTGTTTTTTATGTGTGTACTTATAGATTGTGACACGACTGTTACGCTGCTTCAAACCAGAACATTGTATCTCTTCTCGTTCCGAAGTTATTAGCGACCTTAGAACGCCATCAGGCAGAGCTCACATGTAGCGTTAGTCGGAAACTGACTTTCAAAAGTGATTGTTTTTTATGTGTGTACTTATAGATTGTGACACGACTGTTACGCTGCTTCAAACCAGAACATTGTATCTCTTCTCGTTCCGAAGTTATTAGCGACCTTAGAACGCCATCAGGCAGCGCTCACATGTAGCGTTAGTCGGAAACTGACTTTCAAAAGTGATTGTTTTTTATGTGTGTACTTATAGATTGTGACACGACTGTTACGCTGCTTCAAACCAGAACATTGTATCTCTTCTCGTTCCGAAGTTATTAGCGACCTTAGAACGCCATCAGGCAGAGCTCACATGTAGCGTTAGTCGGAAACTGACTTTCAAAAGTGATTGTTTTTTATGTGTGTACTTATAGATTGTGACACGACTGTTACGCTGCTTCAAACCAGAACATTGTATCTCTTCTCGTTCCGAAGTTATTAGCGACCTTAGAACGCCATCAGGCAGCGCTCACATGTAGCGTTAGTCGGAAACTGACTTTCAAAAGTGATTGTTTTTTATGTGTGTACTTATAGATTGTGACACGACTGTTACGCTGCTTCAAACCAGAACATTGTATCTCTTCTCGTTCCGAAGTTATTAGCGACCTTAGAACGCCATCAGGCAGAGCTCACATGTAGCGTTAGTCGGAAACTGACTTTCAAAAGTGATTGTTTTTTATGTGTGTACTTATAGATTGTGACACGACTGTTACGCTGCTTCAAACCAGAACATTGTATCTCTTCTCGTTCCGAAGTTATTAGCGACCTTAGAACGCCATCAGGCAGAGCTCACATGTAGCGTTAGTCGGAAACTGACTTTCAAAAGTGATTGTTTTTTATGTGTGTACTTATAGATTGTGACACGACTGTTACGCTGCTTCAAACCAGAACATTGTATCTCTTCTCGTTCCGAAGTTATTAGCGACCTTAGAACGCCATCAGGCAGCGCTCACATGTAGCGTTAGTCGGAAACTGACTTTCAAAAGTGATTGTTTTTTATGTGTGTACTTATAGATTGTGACACGACTGTTACGCTGCTTCAAACCAGAACATTGTATCTCTTCTCGTTCCGAAGTTATTAGCGACCTTAGAACGCCATCAGGCAGAGCTCACATGTAGCGTTAGTCGGAAACTGACTTTCAAAAGTGATTGTTTTTTATGTGTGTACTTATAGATTGTGACACGACTGTTACGCTGCTTCAAACCAGAACATTGTATCTCTTCTCGTTCCGAAGTTATTAGCGACCTTAGAACGCCATCAGGCAGAGCTCACATGTAGCGTTAGTCGGAAACTGACTTTCAAAAGTGATTGTTTTTTATGTGTGTACTTATAGATTGTGACACGACTGTTACGCTGCTTCAAACCAGAACATTGTATCTCTTCTCGTTCCGAAGTTATTAGCGACCTTAGAACGCCATCAGGCAGAGCTCACATGTAGCGTTAGTCGGAAACTGACTTTCAAAAGTGATTGTTTTTTATGTGTGTACTTATAGATTGTGACACGACTGTTACGCTGCTTCAAACCAGAACATTGTATCTCTTCTCGTTCCGAAGTTATTAGCGACCTTAGAACGCCATCAGGCAGCGCTCACATGTAGCGTTAGTCGGAAACTGACTTTCAAAAGTGATTGTTTTTTATGTGTGTACTTATAGATTGTGACACGACTGTTACGCTGCTTCAAACCAGAACATTGTATCTCTTCTCGTTCCGAAGTTATTAGCGACCTTAGAACGCCATCAGGCAGCGCTCACATGTAGCGTTAGTCGGAAACTGACTTTCAAAAGTGATTGTTTTTTATGTGTGTACTTATAGATTGTGACACGACTGTTACGCTGCTTCAAACCAGAACATTGTATCTCTTCTCGTTCCGAAGTTATTAGCGACCTTAGAACGCCATCAGGCAGAGCTCACATGTAGCGTTAGTCGGAAACTGACTTTCAAAAGTGATTGTTTTTTATGTGTGTACTTATAGATTGTGACACGACTGTTACGCTGCTTCAAACCAGAACATTGTATCTCTTCTCGTTCCGAAGTTATTAGCGACCTTAGAACGCCATCAGGCAGAGCTCACATGTAGCGTTAGTCGGAAACTGACTTTCAAAAGTGATTGTTTTTTATGTGTGTACTTATAGATTGTGACACGACTGTTACGCTGCTTCAAACCAGAACATTGTATCTCTTCTCGTTCCGAAGTTATTAGCGACCTTAGAACGCCATCAGGCAGCGCTCACATGTAGCGTTAGTCGGAAACTGACTTTCAAAAGTGATTGTTTTTTATGTGTGTACTTATAGATTGTGACACGACTGTTACGCTGCTTCAAACCAGAACATTGTATCTCTTCTCGTTCCGAAGTTATTAGCGACCTTAGAACGCCATCAGGCAGCGCTCACATGTAGCGTTAGTCGGAAACTGACTTTCAAAAGTGATTGTTTTTTATGTGTGTACTTATAGATTGTGACACGACTGTTACGCTGCTTCAAACCAGAACATTGTATCTCTTCTCGTTCCGAAGTTATTAGCGACCTTAGAACGCCATCAGGCAGCGCTCACATGTAGCGTTAGTCGGAAACTGACTTTCAAAAGTGATTGTTTTTTATGTGTGTACTTATAGACTGTGACACGACTGT